>JASDQU010751226.1:71457-94324 GCA_032191745.1 Picea mariana | reverse complement strand
CAGAGCCTCATTGTAATCATCTTCTTGCGAATGCGAGTAGCCGTCACATTTCTCAGAGATAAGCTGCCACCATTCTAGCGAGTCTTTCACTCTGTATTTTTACAGTTTCTGTACATTTCTCTGATTAATAGAAATTGTGTATTACTATATATCTATGTTTATGGTTGCATCTCTGATACATTTCTGTTATATTATTGAATATCTACAATATCTTTGTGCATTTCTTTATTATATCTCCGCTCTCATTTCATGCCGAAAATAATCCGGATCAATGATGTAATTAGCTAACGAATCCGAAACACTGTTGAGTTCTCTTGGAATGTGTCTATATTCAATGTAATCAAACATTCGTTCAAGGCGGTGAACTTGTAGGTTGAGATGTAGAAGGATAGGACTACGGATAGTGTAGATACGGTTGAGTTGATAGACCACGAGTTGGGAGTCTAAGTAAACAATGATGTGAGAGATACCTAGGGAGGAGGCTTGGGTTAACAGTCCGATGACAGTGTGATATTCTGCCATGTTGTTGGTTGCTGGTCCTAAGAAGATACCTCGTGAACTCACCACCTCGTCAAATTGGTAAATAACCCATGCTGTCGAAGCAATGTTCCGGGTATGTCGACTAGCGCCATCCGCAAACCCAAAAAAGATAGGAAAGGAAGACGTCATCTATGCATGAAAACACAAGCACAGTCATGAGTGGCAATGGTAAAGACTCGAGCACGTGAAAGAAATAGACACACCAAACTAAAATATAGTAATGTACAAAGTACACATGCTGGGTAATATAAGCATAATACTCTTTAAGGTGAAGCCCGTTTCGGGGCTCTCCCAGGGAAATTCCATCATGATCCACTAATTCCTAGGCGCCTCTGTATAGGAAACACTTCACGATGTAAGGACCATGCCACAGAGGTTCTAACTTACCTGTCCCCAATTTATCGTGAGCTTGGTAATAAACGAGAACTAAGTCTCCTTCTGCAAAAGTCCGAGGGTGGACAGACTTGTCGTACTGACTTTTAATTCATTTCTAATGTGTGTCATTAGCGAGAGTAGCATCTCACCGTGTTTCGTCCAGCTTGGATAGATATAAGAAGCATTCTTTTTCAACAGAAGTATGGGGTAGGAGTTCTACTTTGAGTTTTAGTGATGGAATCTCACACTCGATTGGTAGGACGGCTTCAATGCCATACACCAATTGGAAAGGAGTAAATTCAGTTGAGGTTTTCACAGAAGTGTGATAAGCCCAGAGAGTGGAGAAAAGTTGTAGATGCCACGATGTCTTGTTTTCCCCTACCATGTGTTGGATCATGGTTTTTAGGACTTTGTTGATAGCCTCAACTTGTCTGTTGGCCTGAGGGTAGTAAGGGGATGAGTTTTCATGGAGAAAACCCAATTTGACATGCAGTTCATTCATCATCTGGTTCTTGAAGTGTGCACCATGATCAGTGACAATGGCACGTGGTACACCGAAACGAGTTATGATATGGTTGAAAAGGAACAGAGTTGCGGTATGACCATCGTTCAGGAAGGTAGGCATAGCCTCAACCCATTTGGTGAAGTAGTCAACGGTGACGATGATATAACTGTGTCCCCCAGCTGAGGTAGGATTACATTGCATGAAATCTATACCCCACTTGGTAAAGGGGCCGGTGGTGATAATAGGGTGTAGCGCAGTAGGGTGGGTGTGTGCCTTCTTGTTAAAGACTTGGCAGGGTGGGCATTTTTTGACTGCTTCGATACAATCTTTGAAAATCGAGGGCCAAAAGTAGCCAACACGTAGGATTTTTTGGGCTGTGGCCAGTCCAAAAAGTTGACCACCACAGGCGCCAAGGTGACAATCGTTCAAAACGAGTTCAGCCTCTTCGTGAACCAGACATCGTCGAAGGATGGTGTCAATCCCATGGTGATACAAAGTGTCTTCGATGATGAGATAACGACGATAATGGTGGTGAATACATCGATGCTCTTCACAAGAAATATTAGGCTGAAAACGTTGGGTTTGAAGGTAAAGGAGAATGTCTCCGTACCAAGGATCAGAGGTGCTAATGAGGAAGAGAGATTCATCAGGGAGATAATCTCTAGGTTCAATGTCTTCATCAACACGAGGGAGAGCACAGATGAGCTCTGCAAACACCAGGGACTTTTTGGCTTTGGACTTCATAAATTTGAGATCGAATTCTTGAAGGATGATGATCCATTTGGAATATTTTCCCCCAAGTACTTGATGTGTCAAGACGTGGTACATGGGGTTGGAGTCTGCGATCACCGTGGTGGTGCATAATAAGATGTAATGGCAGAATCTCTGGACAACAATGATAGCCGCCAGAGCCAGTTTCTCTACATGTGAATATCACAGTTCAGGTCCAGATAGACTCTTGCTCAGGTAATAAATCACATGTTCTTCATCGTTGGGGTCCTCTTGAACTAACACCATCGCGATAGTGGAAGTGGAGGTGGCCAAGTAAAGGATGTAATCCTTTGTATACTCCGAAGGGTGCAACAAAGGTGCGTGGGTCAAGGTGTGCTTGAGAGCATCGAATGACTGTTGGGCAGTTTCATCCCAGATGAAAGAGGTGTTCTTTTGCAGTAACTGCATAAATTCTTTAGTTATTTCGGCGTAGTTTCAGATGAAACGGCGAAGGAAGTTTGCTTTGCCTTGCAAACTTTGGAGTTGGGTTAAATTGGTAGGTGGGGGTAAGGCTAGAATGACCTTAATCTTTAAGGGATCCACCCTGATCCCATCTTTGGAGACAATGAAACCAAGGAGTCGACCGGATTCGACAGTAAAAATGCACTTATGTGGGTTCAAGCGAATACGGTAGAACCGACATCGAAGAAAAATCGCCCGTAAGTGATCAATGTGATCGGATCGATGGGATGAGTGGGTGGGTAAATCATCGAGGTAAGGCTTTGCGATATGCTTGATATCGTGGAAAGCATACGACATGGCCCACTAGAAAGTAGCACCAGCATTTTTAAGGCCAAAAGGTTGTTTTCGATAGGCGAAAGTACCCCATGGGCAGATAAAGGTTGTCTTATGTTGATCAGTAGGTAAGATTTCAATCTGGTTATACCCAGAAAAGCCATCCATGAAAGAGAAGATTACGCTCCCTGCGCAATTATCGATGATTTGGTTGATGAAGGGCATAGGGTAGTTGTCCTTGGGACAAGCTTTGTTGAGATCTCGATAGTCAACATAAACACGGATGGTCCCTTGTTTTTTGGCAACCAGAACAAGGTTGGAGATCCATTCTGTCAAAGGGACGGGACAGATAAATCCAGATTTTAGAAGTTTCTCAACTTCTGCCTTTATAGCTGCAATTTTCTTGGGATGAACCAGGTGAAGCTTTTGTCGAACAGGTTTCATGTCAGGATAAGTCTTTATTTCGTGCACGACGATTGAAGGGTCGATTCCTGGCATTTCCTCGTAGCTCCATGTGAAAACATCGCGGAATTCTTTAAACAAAGTGGTGTAATAGACCACTTCCTTGGGTGTGCAATTAGAACCAAGGTTAATGTTTTCCATGAGACCTTCTTTGATCAAAATATCAATAATGATCGTAGTAGAGATGTTACCCATATTCCCCTCAGAAAGAGTATCTTGTGTGAGGATAGGAGATTACAGAGCATCGGTAACATCAGGAGGGAAGACAGAGTGTATGTCTTGGTGAATTTCTTCCAAAGGCAAAAGAAAAGAGGATTGATGATGGTTATCATCCCAAGGCAGATCGTCAATTCTAAGAATTTCCATAATAGATTCATTAAAAGGGAAAATTTGGGAAATGTAATCGACGGTAGATGATAGGGAATCCAACCATGAGGGAATCGAGTAGGCATCAGGTGCCAATAAATGTGGATTTTTGGGAGAGGGAGAGGCAGATTGAATACCTACATATGTGGCCTCGGCTGGGCTGAGTGGCATAGTGTCACCAAGCACATCGAATTCCAGAGGACTAGGTACAATCCAAGGATCAGATGATTCCAAGGATTGATAAGGCATAGTCGATATCATATTGATGGTGGCAATATGATGCGTGGTAGGTGGAAGTGGTGTAGGGAAAGTACCCATAAGGCTAGAATCTTTCAACAAGTCAACACCAATGCTTTCATACATAACTGGGTGGTCTCCCAAAAAAGGAATGTTGTTGGTGACAGGGATGCGAGCATCGGGTGTACAGAAATCAAGTTGATTGACAGTGACAATTTTTCCTTGATGGGGGAATTGTACACATCGAAACAATGACGAGGCAACAATAGTCATAGCGTAGAACCAACTTCTTCTGAGTAGTAGGTTGTAATTGAGGGGGGCATCGACCACCTCGACATTAACGGTAATAGTTTTTCTGCCCAACTGAACGACTAAGGATTGTAATAATCCGTGAGGATGAAAACCTCGTCCATCGAAAGTGCGTAACATCGTAGGGGATTTGTTAAGGGTAGGTGATTTTAAGCCTTTCCAACAAGCTAAAGACATGACACAAGTAGAGGCTCCCTCATCCAAGATAGTTCGGTGGATTTGTTGATTGTGAACAACAACATCGATTTGGAAAGATAGTTGGTGGGAGAGTCGTGGCTGGTGATCATATAGGTTAAACGTGAGGTTATTTGATGACTCGGGATCGAAAGCGCCGATAGCAGCTAAGAGCGTTCTACGTTGGCTGAGACAGTGCTATAGAACTTCCAAGGCAGACATAGCACATGGTGCTTGGGCCAAATCTTCTACAATGTTGTAGTTTTGGGAAGCCCATGAATTAGGATTGAAGGTCTATTTACGGATGGTACTCTTAGGAGGGTGTAAGATGGAGTCAAATGAAGGTTTCTCAATCTGAAGTGGCCTGGATGGAGGGATGGCAGATGGAGGACTTACGGAAGATGGTAATGGGTCCAGTACAGAACCATTAGTAGCCTTCAGCTTATCAGGTTTAACTGGCATGTCATATGTTACAGTGTGAGTGGTTAGATTAACCCCGTTAAACATGTAAATGTGGGCACTTGTCGAGGCTTCATCATGGGGTTGGTTGGAACTGCCCCCTGCAGTGAGGGTTTGAGAAACCAAAGATTGCTGCTATGGAAAAGGCTGAGTGAGCACAGTGGGTTGCAAATTTCCCTTGAAAATCTTATCCACTTCATCACGATGTGGATAGTCTCGAGTGTAGTGATTGTCGCCACAAATGAGACACGGGAATTTCGGTTTTCGTTGTGGTTGTTTTCTGGTAGCAGGAGTTTGCGGTTGATTTTTTGGTTGTTCGTTGTTATTGTTTTTCTTTGGTTTATTTCTCACTTTCTTCTTGCCCCCAAGTTGTTGTGAAGGGGTCGATTGGACCGCATTCACCTTAGAGACCTGAGTTTGAGGGGGGGTAGAAGAGGGTGCAGTCGGGCTGGGAGCAGCCATCGAGGCGGGCCGCTGAGTTGTTCTAATCGACTGGGAAGTAGATTGGGTTTTGACGGAGTCAATAACTCCATCCACGTGGGAAGTAGACAATGGTTTGGATGGATCATTAGTGGCACGATTAGCATTCGGTATCAACTCATACAGAGTACCAGACTATGAATAAACCAAGTCTAAGTACTGAGCTCAAGCAATAGCTTCTTCCTCGGTGACCATGCCACCCATGGCAACATCACGAGCGATCTAGGGTAACAATGATTTGGTGAACCATTCCGCTAACAATTGGTCAAGAATGACCTCTTTGATTATCCTTCGTCGTCGTCTCCATTCATGAATATGATCGGAGATATGCACAGAGGTTGTCTAACGAAGGGAGGTCAATAGTTTAGTACCCATCTCGTATCGAATGGGTAGTTGGAAGTGTGTGAGGAAGGACATGGCGACAGAGTTGAAATCGTGAAAAGATGCATGTGGTAGTTCAATATACCATTTCACCGCAAAACCCATAAGTGTTCATTGGAAAAGACGCAAACGTATAGAATCATCCATAAGGGAGTTGGATGAACACCACAAATGGAAAGTCATCACGTGGTTATTTGGGTCTTCTCCAGACTTTTCATCGAATTTTGGGATATCAGAAGGAAGTTTAGCTGGGATAGTTGGCCAAACTGGAGAATGATAAATATGATCATTCATTAACCGAGACAAGTCTGGAAGGTCCAGGGTTGCTAGAAAAGGTAATTGTCGGTTAACCTGTGGGTAATGCTGGTGTGGCATGGGGACACCAATAGGGCCAATCACTGGGTTATGTGGATAATTGTAACTAGTGGGCCCTCTTGTATGAGGTTGGTGTTGACCAGGGTACATAGGATTTGAGGTGTTTTGAGAAGTATGTGCGAGTGAAGGATAACTGGATGGGTTTTGAGGGTTATAAGCCAGATTTTGCATTTGTCCATAAGGGGGTTGTTTTGGAGCTTGAGAATTGTGTCCTGTCGAGAATTGTGGGTTTCTTGGAAAAGGGATATTCCACGGATTAGGCATGGCAGAAACATTTTGTCCATATGGTTGATGGCAGGCTCTGGATTGAGGCTGCCCCCCAGCATGAGGGTTCCCCCCCAAATGGAATTTTTCCTCCGGTGGGAGGATTTCCCCCAGCTTGAGGTAGAGTTCCTGGAATTTGAGAACCAGACATAAATGACTGACCAGTACTGCTGAATGGGTTAATACCACCAAGACTGGTCCCTCCGGGTTGTTGGATAGGTATGGAACTTCCCACCATAGCTTGAGTAGTAGTGGCAGTGGAAAAATTCAGTTCTCTGTACCCAAAAGAGAGAGATGATGTAGGTCTTAGTGTTACGGGTGTGTCAATAGCAGCTTGGATAACCACCACATTACCGGCGGGAATAGTTGGAATGTGAGGGACCATTGTAGAATGGGCCATCTGGAGAGGAAAAGTAGACTTTGGGCCAACAAACAATGTGTTCGGACCAACGGATGGTGTGGCCGTAAAGACGGTGGTACCAGTAAAATGGTTTAGGGGTACAGTGTAGGTGATAGGTGCATCAACACCCATCCCAGTTCCATAAAGATCTTGCACCATGTGCGGTGGACTTTGAACAATGTCTGCGGTCCAAAAAGGGTCATCAGCTAAAGGGTTTTGATGAGACCCAGCCGGAATGTCAGAAGGATTGATGACGACAAATTTGCCAACTAAATTCAGTTGGAGGACATGTCGTTCATATCCCTCCGAAATGCAGAAAGATTCCAAAGACTCTGAAACAATTCAAAAATTCTCAAGAGGAGTGGGAACTTCTTCTTGGGAAGTTGTGGTATCTTGAACCTCACTCTATTGAGGAGATTCCTCCGTAGAATGAGGGGGTAAAGGGGTGTTCCCTTCCATATTTTCTGGACGAAGTCCCTATAGCCTCCACGAACAGCGTGGAGGGTCGATGTTGGCGAAAAAGAGTCGGCAAAAGAGATCTATGGCCAACTACCAAAAATAAACAGGGTACGCTAAAAAAATCTAAGAATCACAACCAAGAAAACAGGGCCTTCTTTCGATGATCGTACTAGTTGGTGATGAAATCCAACGTCGCGTGATCAAGTCAAGAAGGGGCGGGGATATGGTGGAAAAGTTACAATGGCAACCTGCTTAACAGACTTAGGCCTTGGTGCAAGCTTACACACAGTAATTATGGATTTACCCTCCAAGGAGCCCGAGTGAGTTTGACCAATGTCTGCTCTAGGTATAGTGAGACTTCCCTTCACCGTCACCTTGTGTAAGACCCTAAAGATTATGGCCAGTAAGGTTACCAATTCACAGTCATCCCCTGGGAGGGTATAGTCGACAGTCCGATCCGAACATACGAGAAGGGTATCTAGCCCGAAATCAACTAAAAGGATTCCATGCAGTAATTGTGGATTTACCTTCAAGCGATCCCCATAATACGGTCTGACCACCACAATCAGTTAAACCACGGAGGGATAATCTTCATAGCTCACCCTAATGCAACCTCGTGCGTAACCCCTGTGTGAGAGGGGGATCCCAGGTAGACTTATACGACAATTGGATTTGACTCTCCCTAACTCAGGATGCTAATGTTTGTTTTGGAAACTTTGGAGAGTTATGCTCATAGCCTAATCCAAAGTACTAAGCCTAGTCTATTGTTGGTGGAGGATCCTAGAAAAGAAAATGTTCCAAATAATTTTTAATTAGCGTTCATTTTATGGCTGTTCTTTACTCAAAAGGGGTGCATGGAAGTGAAACAGATGGAATTATGACTCAGTCCCAAAAATGCATCAAAGATGATAAGTAGTCATTTCTTTTCGATGAACATCTATCTAAGGGAGAGAGAGAGTTCTTTTCACTAACAAGCACTAATAAGGAATGTCCTCAAAAAAAGTTTCTTCAATCAAATCCGATGTGGTGCTAAAACTTTTGAAATACCTTCTAATATGCAAAATCAATCATGAAGACGTCTCTTTTATTGTTTATATATGAATATTGATTAATTCAAAACAATGCTCGTCTTGCTAATTATCTTTTTGAGTCAATGAAAATCAGACCAACACAAGCAAGAATCGTACAAACAATACACCCTCTCATTGTGATCAAAACAAGAAACGAAAGAAAAGAAATAATCAAGGAAAAATCAAGAACTTCACACCAAAAGAAATGTCAAAGAACAATAATCTTAACTAAAACAAAATGAAAAGATCTATAGGCCTTTGATGACCTTCACCAGAGTTTTTCACTCAGTTAAAAAGGAGAGAAAGACAATGCATGGGTTTCAAACTCCAAACAGTAGAAAAACTCAACAAAATAGTGAAGAAGGCTACAAAATCCAAATAGAAAGATGTTAGTTCTTCAAGAAGACAGATGTCAAAGCTGGAAAGGAAGAAGCATTGACTCACAAGGTGACTCAGCAAGTGAAACCAGAGGTAAAACCCTGAAAAGAGCAATTCTGGAAAGTTTATTGGCCAAAAGAGGGTTGGCGCTTTGTTGCAAAGGGAAAATCACATTATAGCACTCTATGTAAGGCACTCAGGGAGTGTTGGTGCTCTGTTAACATAGGGACAGGGGCGCCAGGTTCAAAAGACTCCTAAAAGTGTCAAAAATCCAAAAAATTACAGTCTAGTCTCTGCAATCAAATTGAGTGTGATGGGTTAGGGAGTCAATCAGCTCATGAAACCAATCAAAATGGGGTGAACCAGGTCTGAAAACAATCAAGGAGTAAGACAAGGTCTATGAGGAGAAATCAAAACAAAAAGTTTCGATTTGAGGACTCCCCAGTGGAGTCGCCAGTTTCTGTTGTAGGAAAATCTCCCTGCGGACAGGTAGATTGCCTCAAAGAGCTAGACCCTACTCTAAGACAGAAAGTGCTTAACATGGACATTGAATTCCTTTCAAATCTATACAAACTAATACATGAGAAGGAAGGAAAAGAGAGGTACCTTTTTATCGACGTTTGTCCCTGCACGCTCTGAGTCGAGCTCCAAACTTTCGCTCCTCGATGAGTCTTGTAGACAAACAAAGTACGACCACTTCCTACTCTATTGATATTAGCTTGAAAATAGATCTATCTATCAATGATAAGTTCATGTAAGATCAGACATGAAATAGAAATAAATAGGCCAAGTGTGTCATATTAATGAGAATAACGACAACATCACTTACAATAATAGATGCAAATGTGACAGCTTCATCAAGTCCCCTTTGTCTAACCCTTGATCGAAAGATCCACGACCTGGATGATAGCAGCTTCACTGATCACTTTCCTTTGGCTGACTTTGTGTTTCCTATGAGATCATAGGTTTCATGCTAGCAATTCTTCCTCCTTATCACTATCATAGATCCTGCTTATATAGGTCAAGAGAGGCTTAACCTCTTGAGTTATCTTTAGAACAAGTTGAGGAATATCCTCCTTGGATTAGGGATCTCCTGATGGAACCAAGAATTCGAATGCAACTGCCTTCCAAACTTGAAATTTCCTCTCCTTATTCTCCTCAATGGGCCAACTACTGCCTCAAATTATACAATGCTCCCTCAAAAGGGCCATCAGGGCGCTATAGCGCTCCCTAGGAAGCTTGAGGGGAGCGCCAATGCTCCAAGGATGGATAACGCTCCTTCAGAGGGGCAGATAAGTGTTATAACGCTCCCTAAGAATTTATAGGGGAGCGCCAACACTCTTAAGGCTGATGTAGGGGAGCACTCACCTTCAAAACCTTTGTTTAAGAGCTCCTTTTAGGTGATAAGAGTTCCTTGACTTCAGTTAATCATTCTCCTTCCTCCAAATCAAGTATCTGAGTTATTCTAGATGTCTCCTTGGTGTCGTCATCATGGCAGTATGCTTTGTTTGATTTTTGCGACACTTGTGAATGACATGCGACGCTTACGACACTTATCAAAGTGAGCAATATTGAGGTGTAACACCTTCGAACAGATATGTTGGGTTTTTTCTATATGGCAATATTGTTTGTTTTTCTTGATTTTATAAGGCTTGGTTTAGTATGTAGTATGATTGTGTTTTAGCATGTGATAATACTAGTAAGAACAGTCTGATCCTGCATGTATCAATGATGGTATGACTTCATTTTAGCATTGGTTGCTGTGAATGAATGACAACATGTTTTTATGGAATCTTGTTCTTGATTGTTATTGAAAGCATTTTTATAGTGTTGTTTATTATTATTATGGGATAACAATATCATTGTTGGATATAATAGTTCACAGTTATGATAACATTTATGCTAATAGTAACATTATAGTGGTTCACACCTTCGCACTTAGACATCATTCTTAACAAATAATGGTTTATGGTTGTTGGCGAGTCATTTAATAGCTTGAGTAATTCAATTTGTGTGATGTCATTTGCGTCTTGTCGACTTGTTTCTTGGGGGCGGGGGTGTAGTCTTCTTGTCAGTTATTTTGATCTCCTAGCATGTTGGATTTTTCTTAAGTCTTTGGTCCAAATAGGTTATGTGGCACCAAGGTTATTGTCATTCCTATCACCTAGTGACGACATGATTCCTAATGAGGGGATCATTATGCGCCCTAATGGATAGAGGAAAATGATAACTTGGTCGGAGTCTGTGCTTCCCGTTGTGGGTGTTTGTTTGTTGTAGTTGTTGTTGGTGCTTGGGTTGTAATGCCTTCATGCATTGGGTTTGCGCGCTATAGAGGTATCTAGTTACTGTTCCTCGAGACTGTTGCATCAGGGTTGTGGATTTTGTCCCTTATCTTGCAGGTGTTGTCATGGTTGTGTCAGGCGGGTAGTCGTTTCTATATGTCTTTGATTTTTGCATGTTTCACCCAGTTGCTCAATGTGCTAGTGTGTTGAGTTGTTGTTCTATGTTGCCTGATCTGCTTGCGTGGTGTTTGTTGTCGAGTTGTGTGGTTTAACTATTGTCGTCGTTGCCTTCCTTCCTAAAAACAAACAAAAAAATTCACTTTTTTCTTCACTTGTAGTCGTAACGATTGGGGTCGTTACATATAGTATTGTACCTAAAGATATTATGAAATTGAGACAGTCTATGATCATAAATATTGTTCTAAAAAAGAACTTAAGATGTGGCATACCTAAGGGAATTGGAAATTTGACCATGCTTGAACAACTTTACCTTGTTTCAAGAAGTCTAACGGGTACCATACCATCGGTTAATGAAAATTTGAACAACCTTGAAGGCATTTTCCTCGATAAAAAAAACTTCTGTGGCCACATCCCCAAGGTTGTTACAAAATTTATTAATTTGACCCAACTATATCTTAGCCACAACATGTTAATAGGTAGAATGCCCGAAGACATTAGCAATTTGAGAAATCTTGAAATAATTTATTTTTCGAACAAAAGTCTCACAAGTTCAATTTCAGAGGGAAAATTGAGAAATCTTGAAATCTTTTATCTTCAAAACAATAGTATTACAGGTTAAATTATGATTTTATCTTCAAAACAATAGTCTTATAAGTTCAATTGCAGAGGGTATAAGAGATTGTGTTTCATTAACACATTTACATATTGGTTCAAATCTATTGTCAGGTAGCATACCTAAAGCCATTTTGAATTTGATTCAGTTGACCTACTTTGATCTGGGTGGAAATACACTATCTAGTATCATACCTAAAGATATTATGAAATTGAGATAGTTGGTCGTCATAAATCTTAGTTTAAACAATAACTTAATGGGTGGCATACCCGAGTGAATTGGAAATTTGACCTTGCTTGAACAAATTTAGCTTGGTTCAGGTAGTCTAACGAGTAACATAGCAGAGGTTATTGGCAATTTGAAAAAACTTGAAGGCCTTTTCGTTGATAACAACAACTTCCATGGTTACATCCCCAAAGATTTTACAAAATTGAGTAAGTTGACCCAACTATATCTTAGCCACAACATGTTAACGGGTATAATACTTTAAGAAATTGGAAATTTGAGCAAGCTTGAAATATTTTATCTTCAGAACAATGGTCTCACAGGTTCAATTCCATAGGGCATAGGAGATTGTGTTGCATTGACACATTTAGAATTGTCTCGAAATAAGTTGAATGGAATTATTCCCTCTCCTCTAAGCTAATGTACATCTATGGTGGTTTTGTTACTGGTGGACATCTTTTTGTCAAGTCGAATACCCTCAACTTTAAGTAAATACAAATCATTATAGACCTTGAAGTTATCTAAAAACAAACTTGGTGGAACTTTGGATATACGATTTCCATTGTCTTTTAAAATACCCATTGCTTATTCTAATAACTTCTTTGGAAATGTACATGTATCTTTAGCTAATTGTACCCTACTTCAGTTATTGGATTTAAGAAAAAATGGATTAACAAGTAAGCTTCCTCAATTCCTTGGATATTTTTATGACTTAAGAGTATTAAGTCTTACTTATAATAAGCTCCATGTAACAACCTTGTTGTTATGACAACCAAGAGACGTACAACAAGTCATTTTTTTTTAAATCTGCATTAGGAAAGTTAAACCTCATAATAATTATTCAATATCATCGACATATCACTTACATATATTAATGAAACAACATAATGCATTAATAATCCAATACAACACATTGTCGTCACCATGAACCATGACATGCACATCAATGTATTAACATATTAATTAAAAACAACCCAACATCATAACATTCTACCATTAATAACAACATATAGCAGTACAAATATTAAATATTCAACACATCTCATAAGGACCATCATCAGATATCACTAAGAAAACATACGATACCATAACGAATCATATGAATAATAAAGATAATCACAATAAATACATAATATACTACCCGCCCAAACTACCTCGTGAGTTTAGGACCCCCATGACACATAAGAAATGCTCAAGCCCAGGTTTCAATTGATTTTAACCATTTAAGGTCTCAAGGATGACAATTGTTCTTAGGAACAAGGATGTGTCTATGTCCCACTAACACAATCAATCCAAGCAACTAGCTAATCTACAACATCAAAATCATCCATTTCATTAGTCTATCAATCCTATCTCATTTTCCAGGGCACAAGGGTAACCATCACCGTATCAATCATACATCAATAGTTAAATAATCGTGGCGTGTGAGACTAAACATTTCTAGAACATTCACAAGCCAACTTAATTAATGCGTGAGAGAAAACTAGTTACTAATCAATCATGCCACAACATAATTTAATGCACAATGTGGTCAACACAATTCGACACTTATTCCATGGCATGTGATAAATATAATACCTAAACAATCATTCGTTACAATAATTTTTTCATGGTGAAAGAAGTAAATAACCAACCACCATTCATTACATGGAATTTTCATTGCGTGCGAGAAGAAAAATCTAAACATTATACAATACATCATTCAATACCTTAAATATTCAAGTGCGCAAGAAAATGAACTAAGTTTAAAACCATCATTCAAGAATAAACTAAATAAACTAAATAACTAAACATCTAAAACCATCATTCAATACTTTAAATTTTCATGCGTGCAAGATATAAACTAAATCTAAGCGAACATGCTTCCACGCCATCTATTGCACAAGAGTACCCAAGCCTTTTTATTCCAAGGTGAAAAGAAATCTAAACTTGTAATTGATCATAATTTACATTGAATTACAAGGTGCTAAGAAAATTTAATCATATAATGACAGGGGTTAAGGTGCAATGTGATCAGCTCTAACTCAATCGGCCACAATAATTATATAGGCGTAATGGTGCTCTAGTTGTCACCTAACATACATAACATTTTAATGGCGCAAGTAAAGGTTGTTGATTCATAATTCGTTAGTACATTAATGATGCCAAGTAGGGTTGTCAATCCATCATATGACCACATAATAGGAGGTGCAAGTTAAACGACTGTATACAGAAGTTGCGTATGGAAATCTAATCACAAACATAAAAATTTAACATCTCTTAGAGTTGAGGCACAAGAGTATCATCAATTAATTCATTGCACAAGATCTAAGGTCTAACATTCATTCACCACATCAAAAATTCAAGGCGCAAGATAAGTCACTTTTATTTTGCAAGGCGCTAGAGAATAAAATAAAAGAATCAGTCATACTTCGATAATAATTAAGGATACAATATTTTCCCAATCAATACAATCAAGCAACAACCATATTCAGAGGCACATTAGAAAACTCTAATTAATCCCTCATACATTAATAATTGTAATAGCATGTAGTAATTTATAAATCAACATACATTACATTATGATTCATTTCCCGCAAGATGTTTAATGTCTACAACCATCCTTTATTTATAATTTATTGTGTGCAAGAGGTCTATTACCTAGTTCAATCATTCATTTCATTATCAATTATTGTGTCAGTCGAATGTCTAATGCCTTCATTCATCACTAGTGCTATTATGATGTCACCCCTACTAGTGTAGTTATAATTATACATATTCCTCATCATTAATATAAATGTCCGAACAATAAACACATTCAATAATTATCACATAACATCATTACTCAATAAAACAATCATAATCAATAATACAACATTATAATATTATTGATTCAACAATCATTATTAAAACTGGCTATGATTAAAATTTACATAGCATCATTATTCAATACACAACAGATTCAATAATAGACCATTATAATACTATTAAATCAATATGCATTAATGAAAACTTATCGTCCTTAAATAGTTATAAAAAGAATATAATGGTGAGGGAGAAATCCTACTATATAGGGAAACAACCATTCCTTAAAAAAATCCCGCATTTAAAAAAAATATTAAACTGAATATTAAATCATTAAACTTAAGAGGGAAAAATATTGGGATTTAGCACCTAAATTTCGCTGAGGTACACGCCTAAACAAAGTAGGAGTGTGGCACAATTTCTCTGAGGTGGGAGGGTATCTCACTGGGAGAAAATTGTCAAATCACAGAGGGAAAATCAATCTAGTTGCAGAGGTAAAAGACTATCTATACGCTGAGGAAAAGGTTGTCAATACGCTGAGGAAAAAGGTTGTCGATACACTGAGAAAAGGCTCACAATATGATGAAGAAAAAGGCTTTCGATACACTCAGGAATGGTTGTCAATACACTGAGCGAATGGGTCAAAACTTAGAAGGAACATGTGTTCTTCCATTCTGTGACCTAGGACAACATTTACATTATTATATGCATCGGATTTTAAACCACCCAAACACATTACAAATGTTGAACGGATGAAGGGAAGGAATGTGTATATAAGTGATATGTGACAAGGATATACTAATTACAACCAATGAATATTAACCTATGCAATTCTTCGATGGTAAACAGTCTTCAAAAAAGTGGAAGGAGAGTGATGTTTGGCTCCTTTGCCCAGCTCGTTGAGCTTTATTAGATATTGGTTACCTTTGTGGAATTTATGGAATAATAATACACCAAACATTGCAAAAAGGAAGGGTTATAAAATAATCACATATCTTCTTTATTCTTTGTAGTTCGAGGAGTTAAGAATGCCCTTGAACAATGATTAAAGGAGAGGACGATTTTTGTGGAAGAGCAAATAAAAAAAACATTAACGCCAAGTCTGGGAAAACACACATTTTTGTTGTGTAAGAAACAATCTAAAACAAAAATGCCAAGTCTGGGAAACACAAAAATTTTGCTGAGTAAGAAACAACAAGAGAAATGAAAAACACAAACATCTCCAGGTTACAAGTTGAAGGCCAAGGTAAATGTAAGTGTCAAATAATAGCCAGTAAGATGCAGCGAGGGACTGTGCATGTCATTTCGTTGAGAAATGGGAAAATGTAAGGAGAGGCTATGCCAAGCCTTGCTAAGAATGGAGAAAAACACAATGAGAAAAGAGCATTCAAATGCAGAGATAAGAAAATCCAAGGTACAGAGACATAAAAAAAATCCAAGGCGCAAAGATGAAAATTTTCCAAGGCATAGAGAAAATACAAAAGGCTCAGAGATAAAAGAAAACCAATCCGTCAAAATTTAATCCCAGCTAACCACCTCAAGCGATCTTGCCAATCATAATAGACATCCAATACAAAATCAACAACACATGAATCTATGTACAATTTTTAACTAAATTACAACTGCAAATTTTAAAGGCGTGTCATAACTGAATGCAAAGAATCTGAAGTGGTTGTCCCATGCTTTCATTCTATCCAGCTCCTGCTCGCTAACCATTGAGACCTCACCGATACCTCCCAGCCAACACTAGGGGTACTTTTCTTCCCCCTAAGACCCTCGAGCCGCAAATGGGCCACACACACAACCAAAGAAATCTATCTCCCAACTTGCCTTGCAAGGTCTAACTACCACTCTCTATTCGAGATGGGTATCCCAACTCCCACCAGAAAAACCAGTCAAGAAAAATCCAACAACATAACCTTACACATACCAGTCATGATCCCTTCCTCTTCCCTACCATTACTTTTATAGAGTTCTTTTAGTGACCACTTTCCAAATGCACATTAAATTCTTTTTATTAAATTTTTATTAGGAAATATTCTCCCTCGTACACTTGTCACCCGATCCCATAGTTGCACCGAAAATTCATTTAATTAAATAAATTAATTTTCCAATTTTCCCACCCACCTAAAAGAATTCCTAAAAACACTACTTGTTTTCCCTTTTTCCCCTCAATTTCCCTTAATGATTGACTCCTTTCTTAAATCTTAGTTGAGTTCTAATTAGGAATGTTCTCTAGACTAGATTCCTTTCTATGTTCCACATTCGTTTTCATTTAATTTCCCTTTTCTGTCTAAGTTCCAAATTAGCAGGTCTTTGCACATATTAGTAATTAATTTTTTTAGATAATTTATTTCTCATTTGAATCCTAAATTTGATTTTTCTTCATCCCCCCTTTATTAAGTTCTTAATTAATTTTTAGTTCTCATATCCTAACTTAGACCTAGGATTTAATTTAAACTAGGCTTAGCAATTTTTTTTTTAAGGGAAAATTTTTATAATTAATATGATTTGATCACACAACATTTATTTTAAGGCTGACCACGACAAATAAAATATTGTTTTCTAGGCACCTAGGTTCATTGACTCATTAGTGTTAAAAATCACAACATTCCCTTCAGGATGCACTACGTGATCTAAGGGTGCCACTTGCCTTTATTCATGTTTCATTTATATGACGTGCTCTTCAAGATGCACTATGTGCTCCAAGGGTGCCACTAGCCTTTTGACTGATTTTGGTAGACACCCAACCCTTGGAGTCAATACTCCATCAGGTGACCGCATGGGAGACTAAGGAACTCTAAGGAATAAGGACCCTGCCTTATTATGTGCCCCTTATAATCTTCTTGAGCAACTATCTCAATCTGCCCTCATGACATCATGGATCTCTCGAACTAGGTAATCATTAGCCTACAGTTTGAGCCACAAAGGGAGTGGTAGTAGGTTATGACAGGGATGTTGCCACACCTCTCCCTCAATATATCTAGTTTTCAAGCATGGCCCCTTTACTCCTAATGTGATTTTGATTAGCAAGCTATCATCAGTCTGCATCCATCAATGAAACATGTCAACAATCCATAAGCAACATCATAATATATGTGCTCATATGTCACATATGAAAAAATAAAAATACCCAACCATATACAGTCCACTCCCTGACTTGATCTGAAGTCCAAAGAGGTCCATCGATGCCATCAACATCCCCAATATTTCAATGTCTTCCACACTCAGGATAACCTATCAATAGCACCTGTCTATACATAGATAATCAGATAACATAACATCATAATCCATAAGCATCATCATCGGAATCCATAAGCAAAGAAGACAATCATATAATGAACTGGATCACTTGCATGCAAGTGTCCTCAAATAATAAGTCAAATTAGGTGTGCGCAAGGGTGGGATGTTACATAAACCCCCTCTTATTTTAAACTTTGTCCTGAAGTTTCACAATATATAAGTGCAAAAATAACGTATCTGACAAGATCTAAATGTCTGGTTATAAAAAAAAATGGAAAATGATGACGCATAGCATATGTGTCCTCCCAGGTAGATGAGTGTATACTATAATTGTTCCACTAGACCTTGACTTGATCGACTATTTGACGTCTTAGCTGTCGAATGCAATGGTCTAGTATACGGATTGGCTTCGCCGTGAGCACACCCCTCATCCGAAACCCGCAAAGAACTCAATTCAATCACATGCATAGGATCACTGACATAATGTCACAACAAATACAAGAAAAACATCATGCAATGCCTCAAAGAATGAGGCACGGCTAGGATAGGCCTACCTCATATTTATGGTCAACACGATGTGCATTGGAAAAACCATTCTGTCGATCTTGCACTTCTTCCATCCCCTTTTTGTATCATTTGTAATTGTTCTTCCAACTCTTGGATCGCTTATGGTCCCACCAGGACCCCATCCTAGGGTCGATCCTAGCTCAAAGGCGTCTGGCATGGTTGCCCATAGTGAAACCCAATGGTGCCATCTTAACAATACCTTTATGGGTGTTGTTGCACGCAATCTCGGCAAGTGGCAATAATTATTTCCAATGTTTCTATTGGTCCAACACATACATACACAACATATATTAGGGTTTGTTCCTTTGTTCAACCTATCTATCTTAGGGTGGTGTGTTGCACTAAAGTTCAGTGGTGTTCCTAAGGCCTCTTGGGAACTAATCCAAATCGTCTTGCAATCACCGATTCCCCTATCGAATATGATCCTCTTAGGCATGCCATGCAATCCCACTATCTTACTGATAAATACTTTATCTATGTCTACCACCTGATACGTCGTATGTACAGGGATAAAATGTGCACTCTTCTTCAGAGTGTCAACCACCACAAAATTGAGTCATACCTCCTTGTCGTTAGTGAAAATCCAACAATGAATTCCATCAAAATGACCTCCCATTTCGATTCCTTAATAGCGTGTGGATGTAGTAATCCTGATAGATGTATATGCTCAGCCTTCACTTGTTGACATTCTATACATCTCATCATTTAGTTGACTATGTCTGCCTTCATTCCTTTTCAAATTAATAAGGGTTTAAGATCTTCCCTCATCTTCGTGACCCCTGGATGAGCCATGTACACAAATCTATGAGCTTTGTTTAAGATCAAACTTCTCAACTCATTATTTTGGAGGTACAGAAATCCGATTATTATATCTCATTAATCCATTGTTGTCCATAGTAAATTCCTCAAACTTTGGTACCAACATGGTGTCTTGTCCGATAAATTCTTTAACCTCTTTAAACCAATCACCGTTGCACTGTATAGTTAGAATCCTTTCACATATATTTTTATGAAGAGGTATCACCGAAAATATGCATGCTCTCCGACTAATGCATCTACCACTCTGTTCATTGTTCCTTTTATGTAAGAAATCTCAAAATTGTACTCGCTAAGCAGTTCCGACCAACGCCTTTGTTGTGCGTTCAAGTCACTTTGCGTAAAATGTGTTGCAAACCATAGTGGTCCATTTTTAGTTCGAATTTCCATCTAATCAGATAGTGTCTCCACACTCTCAAGGAATACACAATGGATAATAACTCCAAATTATCTGTCGCATAGTTCTCCTCATGCTTTCATAAATTTCTTGATATGTAAGCGATCACTCAACCGTCTTGTATCAAGACTCCGCCTAAGCCTTCCTTGGATGTGTCGATGCATACCAAGAAGTTCTCATCCATGTCAAGGAATTTTAGTATCAGTTTTGTCGTCAACAGATGCTTGAGCCTTCGAAATGCTTCTGTGCATTTCTCGATCCACACAAACTTCTTGTTCTTATTCTACAATTCCATAATCGGATTTTCTATCTTTAAAAAAAAAACTTTCGACGAACGGTCTATGATATCTTGCTAAACCTAAAGATGTGTGATCTTGGTACGTGTGTCAACATAGGCCACTCCATAATAACCTCTATCTTCATGGGATCCACAGTGATGCCTTCACCGGATATAACGTGCCCTAAGTAATGAATCCACAATATCATTGCGACAGCTTCCCATAATTTGTTCTCTCATATACACTATAGTACCAAGCACAAATTTCATCAAGTTCTTCCCTCATCTGAGAATATATCAATATGTCATCATTGAATACTTGATAAAATGTGTCCAAGTATTCATGGAACACCCCTTTCATCTATCTCATGAACACCCCCGGGGAGTTTGTCTGTCCCTACGACCAAATGGTAACTCGTAGTTTCCAAACCTCATCTTGAATGTGATCTTAGGAATATTTTCCTCTTTAATTCGTGGTTGGTAATAACCTAATATCCAATTAGTCTTTGAATAAACTGTCTTACCTTTCATTTCATCAAGCTAATTTTGTATACTTGGCAACGAATCTGGGTTCTTGATCGTTGCATCATTCAAATGACGGTAGTCACTACAGAGGCTCCACAACCCATCCTTCTTCATAAGAAAATAACAAATGAACCCCAAGGTGACACACTTGGATGTATAATTCCTAGATACAACAACTCCTTCAGTTGCATTTTCAACTCTTGTAACTCAGGGGTCGACATCCTATAAGGCATTATTGCTATCGATTCAGTTCCAGGTTTTAATTCGATGGTACAACCATCTCTCCTTCTGGCGGAAAATAGATAACTCTTACGGGAACACATCTACAACTCTCGTAGTACCAGAAGGTTTTCTAGTCCATCTATCATTCCCTTGACATTTAGTGGTAAGAATGCATACAACTTGCATCCTTGTGCATGCTCTTCTATAGTACCTAGTTTTATTCAATACCAATAGTTTCGTCATCAATTGTGCGTGACGTCTTGAGCACAATGGACTAGTGCTCGTCCTGGAGGATCTTCACTATGGTGTGAATCCTATGGGCCTTTCCCAAAACTCCAAATTTAGTGGGTCTGGTTGATCCGACCACTCTATCCCTCTCAATCAGATAGTCTTGTTGGTAAGGTGGCTCTCCACATGTCCAGCACCCGTCTCAGGTCCATTACTCATGGCCCTGAAGTAGAAGCGGCTAGCCTACCATCCTAAGATCCTAGTTTGTTCTACTAACAAGCCTAACTATGATCGTTGGCGACGGTACCCTGCAGGGGTTCTTCTATTGAGGAGCCCGTCATTGTGGTGTCATGAAAAAGGGTTCTATAGACATATCTTACTACCAAGATGTCTTTTCTGGTTAGCATCTGATGTTGTTGCACACCAGATGTGGTCAGTCCAAACAATTTTGTAGGATTCATGCTCTGACTCCCATGGTCAATTCTTCCTCAGCTATGAGGTCTACTGGACTGCATCATGTAATGTATGAGGCATTTATATCCTCACCTTCACATGAAATCTAGAGTTAAGGATGATCACGAACTTGTTGATATCGAGCTTCTCCATGTTCATATGTGGGGCATACCGAAGTAGCTCCATAAATCTGGTCTCATAATCCAACACTGTACGACCAACCTGTCATAAGGCACTGAACTCATCGAGTTGGCGCTCAATGAATTCCTATGATAATTACGTCTCCCATAACCGTTCCTCGAATCTTTCCCATAACATGGATTCAATGACCATGCTTAGCTGAGGTCGGAGCATCTTCCACCATAGAAGATCACTCCCCTTTAGCTGAATACCTCCATCCAGACCTTCGTTTTGGAGGTCGTAACCATGAATCGTGAAGCACATCACCTTGTTCTCCAGCCATGCATCAACGATTGAGTCGTCTGTGGCACTCGTGAACTCTGGAACTTAAACTTCTTAAGTTCTTCGTGAATGTTGCCAGTACTAGCTGGGGCATGTTGTGGACCCTCAGGGGTATAGGTGCCCTGGCCTCATCTTAGTACAGATGGTTAGTCAAGGACTATGAAATTCCCTAGAAGGACCTTTTCAGACCATCCACATCCCTTAAATCAATCAAATCCTACCTGAGGACTTGTTCCTCCCCTTATGGGTAATATTCCTAGGGCGCGGGCACTTCTGGAGGCATCGCACCTCCTTCCCCAACACCACATTATGAATCTCTATGGCATCCTGTAACCACGATTACCGCATGGACAAATTAACATTTTAATTAGCACTAGGTATGAGTCAAGGGTTTAACTCAGTGGAAGGCATGACGATCCACAGTCGCAAGGTTGAAACCACATTGATACCATATGTAATGACCCCATCATTACAAAAACCAAGCGATGTACAACATGTCATTTTTTTTTAAAGCTGCGTTAGGAAATTTAAACATCATAATAATTAGTAAACATCCTCGACACATCAATCACATATATTAATGAAACAACATGATGCATTAATAATACAATACAACACATTGTCAACACCTCATCACCATGAACCATGACACACACGTCAATGTATTAACATATTAATTAACAACAACCCAACATCATTTCATTCTACCATTAATAATATTGCATAACAATACAAATCTTAAACATTCAACGCATATCATAAGGACCATCATCATATATCACTAAGAAAACATACGATACCATAACAAACCATAAGAATCATAAAGATAATCACAAGAAACACATAATATACT
>JASDQU010751226.1:54219-71357 GCA_032191745.1 Picea mariana | reverse complement strand
GAAGAGTTAGATCTTCCATCACCATGTCATTATCATGTCATCATCTCGATAACCAAAAATGTGGATAACACACCTATTCATTCGGAAGAAACATTAGAACATACATGATATATATATATATATATATATATATATATATAGACAATTCTAATAGCATTATAACCTATATATGAATTACGAGATACATAGCATACAAGGAATAGAGAATTGATACTTATCTTTTGATTGAGAAGACTTCCATATCAACATGGTCTAGGCCAAGGTACCAAACCCCAACAACATTCCAACCAACAGTCTCTCTTCCCCACATGCCTGTCCCACCCCAAGAGTATGCACCTTCACTATCAAACAATCCATCGGCTGTTACACCTCCCTTTCCTTGGGATTCAGCAACGGGTTGGACCGGAAGTCTTAGAGCACCGTGGCTCGAGGAGTTCCAACTTCCCTTATAGGTCTCCAATTAACATCTTCCCCGAGCTACTCTTTATAGTCAACATTCTAAATTTTATCAACATCATCTCATCTGCATCACCCACATGAAGTTATCATGAGAAAACATAAAAGAATTTATTTAGAAACTTAGGCTTAGTTCAAAGGGAATTCATCTTTTCCCCAAAACATGAAATTCTATTTCATAATTCATCTTGGTTGTTGCCATATGATGAATACAACCATCCTTATGGTTTTCCTAAGGCACCAAACTACATACCATTTTTCTTGTAATTCTTCATCTTCCATTCAACAAACAAATTGTTAGTATTTGTTGTACACCATAATTCAATTGCAATATGTACAAAATTGTATGCAGTTATCTTATAATTTCCCGCACCTAGCAATTCAATCACAATTACCCAACAATTAAATAAAATAGAATGACTCGTCATTCTATGCATATGCATGTAATAATTAATAACAATAAGTTCATCATTTATTCTTTTGAACAAGAAAATTTATTATAGTCAATGCTCATGTGACTACTTGACTTGCAAGTTTCATGTTGCAATGTCTAACACCTCCCTAAAATGTCCTCAACTTCATGAGTTAACAACATTTCAACTGTTAGTAACAATTATTTCCATGCAATAATATATATGCATGTACTTACAAAACATATTAAACCATGTCTTGGTCTCATACATGACTAGCTTACTGGCATTTATTCCTATAATAGGTTCTTATCTTTTAATTCTTTGGTTATTACTCCATAACCAAATTAACATGACATTATACTATGCCAGTGTGTGCATTTAGAAGCTAAAAATCTTTGAATTAATATAGGCCTCCAACCTTTACCACATCCATTGGTATGCACTCAATAATATAATCATGTGATTTTATAAAATAACTTTGGATGAGGAAATTCTTACCTAAATTTCCTTTCAACAATTATGCAAAAAGAGTAATAAAAACTCATACCTGCATGACTGCCATTAATAAATTTTATACTACCTGAAGGTCTGATGGCAGTAGAAGCCTTCATGCTTCTTTTATCAAACTTATAACCAACACTTCAGCTCTTTGTTGCTTCCCTTCTTATGCAACAACATCACCAACAACACTTGCAAACATGCAAGCATTCTTTCCTCTGGCTGACCCAACAAGACATAATAGACTTGCTACAATAGAAATAGCAGCAACTTCTTTCTCCCTATAAAATTTTTTTTTGTTGATCCCAGAAGTCTACAATTCTTCCCGGATTCCTAAATCTTCTTGTGCTCCCATTGTGATCACTGTNCAATAATATAATCATGAGATTTTATAAAATAACTTTGGATGAGGAAATTCTTACCTAAATTTCCTTTCAACAATTATGCAAAAAGAGTAATAAAAACTCATACCTGCATGAATGCCATTAATAAATCTTATACTACCTGAAGGTCTAATGGTAGTAGAAGCCTTCATGCTTCTTTTATCAAACTTATAACCAACAATTCAACTCTTTGTTGCTTCCCTCCTTATGCAACAACATCACCAACAACACTTGCAAACATGCAAGCATTCTTTCCTCTGGCTGACCCAACAAGACGTAATAGACTTGCTACCACAGAAATTGCAGCAACTTCTTTCTCCCTATGATTTTTTTTTTGTTGATCCTAGAAGTCTACAATTCTTCTTGGATTCCTGAATCTTCTTGTGCTCCCACTGTGATCACTGTGCAAGATTATTCCTTCCCTAATCACTTTCGACGCAATGCGCCCACCTCAGCGGTATCTGCTGACCTCTCGGTCAAAGGATTTTTCCAAATGCCGAGTCATATTGACTCTTTGGGATCATGATTGAACCCAAAACAATTATACACAGGCCCCCTTTTCTCCTTTAGGCATAGGTCCTATCAAACCCACGGGCTATTCCTGCGTGCTTCCAAAAATTCCAAGTTTCAGGTGCTAACCCCTTTTTCATTATCCCTTTCCTTCATATGGCCCTAGGTTATGATCTAATGAAAAATTTTGATTACGGGCGTGGGAAAGAGTGGTTTTAGGCCAACCCTCTTTTCTCTCCACAGTTCACCTCCACCTGCCATGTATCACTTTGTTAAAACCATGGTATAAATTGCGGTCTGCTCTCATATTTTCAACATCCGAGCAAGTTCTAGCCCCACAATATAGCTCGTCTGTCAATCTCCAATCCCTTGGCGATGATCCACAATCAACGACTACTATCTATCTCCCCTTTTCTACCTTCCTTCCTCCTTCCACACGCAATCCCATATCTACATGATCTATCGACACGTAGCTCCATTCCAAATCAATGACTATGATTAATTCTAGCTCTCTGGTCCTCGAGAGTTTCAAATATCGACTATCTGCCTTTCCTCATATGACAATATTCTAGAGTGGAAGATATATTGACACCTATCGTTAACAATCGGACGGCTCTGATGAATTTCGAATCTTCAACCTTCGAGAGTTCTCACGTCTCCACACACAGAAATATACGAAGTGAATTTCCTTGAAGTGACAGATCTTTTGCCATGAGTCCTCTCCAATTCAATGACCCTGATTCTCTTTGAGACTTCAGCCCTTTCACCCTCTACCTTCCTCCAGAGTATTCTGTACACAGAGTTCCATATATGGTGCCACACGTCCACTTTCATATCAATGGTTGTCCAACAGAGTGAGTCTTCATCCTCCACGTGTCTCCTCGCAGATCAATGATTCACGTTCCTTCCTTCGGATCAACAACCAAGATTTACTTCGACTGTTTCTCATCCTCCTTGTCCACAAACTTTCGAAGTTGTGGATCTTATGCCACCTATCCTCCTTGATGATGGACGGTCCCAAATCACTTCGGGACTTTGACAAGTCCACTTCTCCTATGCACACAAGGGTTAAGTCTCGTGTTCTTACCTTCGGATCCAACGGTTGCTGGGGCTTCACACTTAGACCTAACAGATGTGATCCGTTCCTCTCCATTGTGCTTCCTTTGTTCTTTTGGATGTTGAACTAATGGTCTAGGCTCCACCCCAAAACCAATCTGACGGGTGTTGTTTCTCCTCCTCCTGAGCTTTTGACTTATTTCGCCTTGGAATATTTTGTTAGTGTTCAAAGGCTTCAACCTTTGACCTTTCTCCTATGAGTCTTCCTCCTGGATCTCATCTTCACTCTTATAAGCATTATCTCATTTGAGATTTTTGACTTACTCAGTCTCCTAAGGGTCTCGACCCTTCTATCCTTTCAAAGGAAAACTTTGTGCCCTCCCGACAACCTTCTGCTCAAAGCACACCTTGTTAATCATTTTCTATAGAGTTTTCAATAGCTATGTGAGTATCTTACTATAATAATCTTCTCTCTGAAATCGACAAAGAGTTCTCTCTGTGCACACTCGTGCTCTCTCGATGCCCGCCTGGTAAAGACCTACCGAGTTCTCAGTGACTCTATCTCTCTTCAAACTCAACACATAGTTCTTCTTGTGCACTCCTTGCACTTTTGCTGATGAAGGTTCAACAGTATCTCTCCTGAGCTTCTCTTAGGTTAAATTACCTTTGTCAACACACTCCTTCCAGACAATGTTCACTCCTTTCACTCAAAAACTCAAAGAAGAGAAACAATTGAAACTTATTCAATACTTCACCATTTTATGCATTCAGACCAATCTGATTTAAGAAAACAATTAAATTTCATTTTATTTCCAAGATCTTCTCTGCTCTGTAATAATTTTCAGGCACTATACCCTTTCTCTCAGTCCCCAACCCATAGGAGCATGGGTCATGACCAAGTGCTAGATTAATAAGTGCTTACTCGGGCCTTCGGCTTCGAAATATTTCCAAGCACCACACAATAATCTCTTAGAGTTCAGATTACTGAAATCACGAAGCAGGGTGGATCAACCATCCACGTCTACTCAACACCCGATGACTGACACTCACTATGGAACTTCAGGTGTCTAAGTTCTAGGTTTTCGGGATTTCAGATCTTTGGAGGATATCACATCAACACATCCAAACTGTTAATCTCTGAACATTCCCAATCACCTTTGTTGATGTCATTATGTCACATCACTTAACATTTTCCAATTGTGGGGGCATGCAATGGTGGTTTGGAGTAACCTTCCTTTCAGCCCGCAATTCTTCTGACATTGACACGTAACCCCTCGATGAAACCGGGGTTTGGATTGTGAGACCACCTTGGATAATTAATTCTCATGCAACTTGGATCCCCGCAATGGCTCCTGGTCGTCGATCTTGATGTATCATGACAAACACCAGTGTGGGTCCTCAGAACTTTAACTTCGTTATGTAGCCTCAGGTCCCACTAACCATGCTCATACGAAATTCCACATGGTGGAATACTAGCAGCTGACATATGGATCAATCATATAAGTGACATATGTCACACTCCATACGACATGTCAAACTTCTACGGTTCAAAACCCACTGACACGTGGTGCACAACCCATGTGTCCATGTCAAACCAAGTGACATCACCATGCCACGCCACTTGGGAGTTTTAGACTTTGGAATTTCTTATGCTTTCTTCCTTCCAATCTTCTGAAATCTGAAATTATGAACCTCTTTATCTTCCGCTCTTGGTTTGATCTAATAGTAAGATTTCTCCCCAAATCTATGGTGTAGATCTCTTCTCGGGACTTCGTAGTTTCGAGCTTCCTCTTTCTCTTAGTTTTCATCAACTTCACTGAAGTCGTGAAGTCTGAAGGGCTTCTACGATAACCCTTCTACACCTTCTCTAGATTTGACGATCGTAAAGTATTTCCCTTCCTTCCAAACAAATCCTATGATGCAGAACAAACTCTGTTACTCTATGGATTTTCAAAGGAATTCAAGGCTAACTGCCTCGTAACATTACCAGATATGATATTCCTGAAGGATTCTCCTTCTCTCGAATAGATCCTAAGGTCCACATTATTCTATGGACCAAACACCACTTCTATCATGGTTTTACGATACTGCTATTCCTCTGAGCTTCGTAACACAGCCAAGGTAATTTCTTAGCACTTAGGAAGGTTCTGAGGTTCGAAATTGGCCCTCCAGAAACAATTTCCTCTTGAAACCTTGGGTCTAATGACCACTTACCCAGCCCATCTAGGCTCCACGTTGAAACCTTGGGTCAGAATTTTGAGTTTTTTCCATTTCAACAACAACTCCTTCTGAAAATCTTTCTTCAACTTCCACTAACATGGCCCATCTAGGATCAATGTTGTAACCATGCTCTAATACTGCAGAATATACACTTATATGATATATATGCATTTTAATGAATTTAAAATACTTAATCATGATAACACAGAATTACTGCTACCAGTTCAAATTCAGACAAGATTAACAGTAAATCCACATGCAAGGGAATACATGATAACATTCAAAGATCATAAAACATACATAAAATACATAATTAAGCACAACAATGATACTTATCTTTTAGCTGGGGTAAATCCACCAACTGAGTGTAGACCTTCCACAAACCTCCCAGCCTTAGACCACGTTGCTCATCACTCTCAATAGTAGGTCACCCTCAAGCTAGGACTAAACTCCCCTGGGCAAGGGAATTCTAGGCTTGGCAAGGACAACAAGGAAGTTGCACAAAGCAACATGAAGGATCCTTTATCCCAGTAGCCACTTACACCCACAACCCACCGACCCTCATTCCCCACATGCCTGCTCCACCCTAGGAGGATACACCTTCACTAATACAAGTTCATTGGCTAGTACCCCTCCCTTACCTTGGGCTTCAAAAAAAGTCTGGACCAGAAGTCTCAGAGTACTATAGTTGCTATGAGACTCCCTTCTAGGAGAACTCACTTCCCAACAAACTCTCTCACCTAGGAGAGTTGCTCACAGGCCTAAAAACCTTCCTCTTCAACCAGTCTTCGAATCAGCTACAGCCGGGTATGGGTGACAACAACAACAACAACAACAACAATAGGGAAAAATGGTTATGGACACCCGAAAGGTAACAGTCAAACACTAGGACATATCAAGGCTCAATAAGAAACAGGCGATGGAAGCAAGACACACTCAGTCCAGGAACTACGTGGCTACAACAACCAACGGTTATGACACAACCTGACTCTCTACAGAAGGCAACAACTCAAAACAGTTCAGGTATGAACTTGGCTCTATGGGTGCAGATAGACTGGGTTCATGGAATCAAACAGGTCGACTTTTCATTGTCCTTTTTAGAGATATATGGTTATCTGAGATTGACCACCGGGATCTCGGGTTCAGACAAAGGATGGGAGAATGGCCTCATGAACTCATGTGGAGGATGGCCAAATGACTAACGAACTACCAACATGATTTGACCAACGGGATTACTGGTTCCATAGATCCGTGATGGATGCCCTGGTTCACGGTTAGAGAGTGGGTCAAGAATGGCAAGCCCCCCACAACACAGTTGACACTTCACCTTTTAAATGCATGAGCCTAGGTCGAAACGTTTCTTCCTAGATCTCCATGTGCTCCATTTAGCCTACGTCCCCAGCCACCATGAAATTAGGATAACAAAACATAATATGTCCACCTTAGTTTCCAGGAAATAATATTAAAATATTATGCCTCTAGAGGTAAGACCCCTATCTTAGCCCCTAGGCCCAAATACTTATCCCCCCTTCCTTACCCTACCTAGTGGAGCTTAGTCTCCCATAACTCTTCTTCGTGATCGATCTACACGCAACAATGTTTATATTTTTATTAATGATCTGCATAATTACATATACAAACAAAATATCAGGCTTCTGGCCTAATCATCACATAAGCCTCCTAGTTTATTATAACTTAGATCAATAGCATAACAAACATGTTTACAATTCATATTTACAACTGGGGCTCTACCAGGGATATTACAGCATAGTTCCAAATGATTCCCACATGAGAACTTGTTCCTTTGAAATGAAGTCACATTGAAAGTATCAAATTGTGATCCTTTTGGGATTCCCCCACAAATGGTATTAAATGAAACATTTAAATATGGAAACAAGGTTAATATATAAATATTTTGAGGAATCCTTCCACTCAACTTATTTATTGGACAAGTCTAACTATTCGAAAATAGCTATTTGACTAAGATATTTAGGGATTCTTCCTCCTAGTTCATTTCTAGATAAATTCAATAGCCTCAAGTCATTTAGACTTCTTATGCTTATAGGTATTACTCCAGTAATATTATTGCGAGAAAATTCAATAATATTGTTTTCCGCCAAGACATATGTTAGAGTATGTAACAACTCGCTCTTGTAAGCACATGTTATCGACTTATTCTTTGAGGACAGTTGTGTGCATGCAATCCGGTTATAGTACATGATTGTACATTTCTCTTGTGGATCTTTTGATGATGTTGATAATTATGACTTGATGTTATTGGTACATGTGTATTTACAGATGCTATTGGTGACTTTTCCCTATGTGTGCATGACACTTGACAGATTGTGGATGTCGATGGAATGAATGGACCTCCTTGGACTCCAGATTGAGTCAGGGAGTGGATTGTATTGATTTGAGTATTTCATTTATGCATATGTGACATATGATCAATTATATATTATGATGTTGTATATGGATCATTGACAGTGTTTCGTTGATGAATGCAGGTTGACGATTGCTTTCAAATGTGACTCACATAAGGAGTAAAGGGGCCATGCACATAGACCATATATTGAGGGAGAGGTGTGGAAGAGTCCCTGTCACAGCTTACTAGCACTATTGTCATGGCTCAAATTGTAGGTTAATGATTACCTAGTTCGAGGGGTCCATGATGTCGTGAGGGAAGACTGAGACATATGCTCATGAATATTTCTAAGGGGCATGCAATAAGGCAATGTACTTATTCCTTAGAAGCCCTTAGTCTCTCACAAAGTTGCTCAAATGGAGTGTTGACTCCAGGGATTGGAAAACTACCAAAACCAGTCAAAAGATGAGTGGAACCCTTGGATGCACGGGAGTGCCTTGAAGGGCACGTCGCATGATTTAAAATGGAATTTGAGTCAACAGATCTAGGTGGCCTGGAAAACAATTTAAATTAATTTGACATTGTCATATTTAAATTAATTAATCAATGAGCAAATTATTAATTATAAATCCCTATAAGAGTCTAAGCCTTTTCAAATAAAATTTAATTAAGACTAAGCATAAGTTTTGTAAAGAGGCTAAACTGGAATTAATAATTAAAGCAAAAGGTGAATGAGGTAAATAATTTCAAGAATTAAGTAAATTGAAATAATCCTAATGATTTGATTTAAGGCACATATCTATAAGAAATTATTAAAAGGGGAATTTTTAAAATAAGAAAGAAACATAGAGGAGAGAATGTGTACACATAGAAAGGAATCTAGAGTCTAGTTAATACTAGTCTAACTAAAAAAAAAGAATCATATTTTAAATCAATTAATATTTAGTAAGGCGTCAGTCATTAATTGGAAATAAGTGGAATAAAGAGACAACCATGAGTGATTTTAGGAGCGCTTTTAGGAGAGGTGAGGGAAATTGACTTTTAATTAAAATAAATTATGGAATTTTCTTGCGCAACTTATGGAGATGGTGACAAGTGTACGGGGGGAAATAATTCTAAATTATTTAATTGAAAAACAAATTAATTGTGCAAGTGGGGATGTTTCATGGGATAATTCTATAAAACAAATGGCCTAGATGAGAAATGTAACACACAGGTTGTGGGTAAAGTTACGTTGCAAAATTTTTGACTAGTTTTACTTGTGAGAGTTGGGATACTCAGCTTGAGAGAGAGTGGTGGCTCTACCTTGCCAATAAAGATGGGAGATGGAGGAATTATGGTTGTGTGTACATGGCCCCTTTGTGGCTCAGGGGGATAATGGGGAAGAAGAGTACCCCTAGCATTGGTTGGGAGGTATTGGTGAAGTCTCAATGATTAGCAAGTGGGAGAAGGAAGGAGGGAGCGCCAGTTGCGGAAAATCATCTCCAAGTCCATCTTCACTGTCTATTGTTATGATATTTATTATCTAATATTGAATGTAATAGGTTTGGATTATATATAGATGTAGTTTATTGCTGAGTTTGTATTAAATTGATGTTAAGTTTTGTGAGTTAATGGATGGATATGGAATTTTATCTTGAAATTTGTAATTGAAATTTCCATAGATTTAGTGCATTTTATAATCTTGATTCAAAATTGTAATTAGGTAGGAAATTTAAACTCTAGGAAAGGGGTAAACCTCTTTTATGAATGCTCTCTTTCCTAAAATTTGGGCTGCGCCAACCTCCTTGGGAGATCAAATTTGAGTGCCTCCCCCATCAGACTTGGGAGCATGACCTTTAGATATTCGAGTTGTTGTTCTTGAAAACGTTTTGGTCTCAAATTTATATTAGAATTCGTTCATTGTTAGGTGGTCTATGAATACTCCTTGAAACAAATTGGTGGAGTCTTATCTCTATCAATGCTTCTACACCAACTACCTTCCTTTCCTTGTATAGTTCGCCTTTTGATGATACTTGTCTCGCTTAATGCTTTTCATGCATGTCGTTCCCTGGAAGAGAATTTGGTAATTATAATTCCCTGTATTGAAGAGATGGGTGGATATCACTCAACATTCTTTACTTGCCTTGCATTTTTGCAGTTGGAATACCCATTGCCTCTCATAAAGAGTGGTCTGCATTCTGGGTGGATCTCACTCAACATTCTTTACCTGCCTTGCGTTTTTGCAATTGGAATACCCATCACCTCTCATAAAGAGTGGTCTGCATTCTGGGTGGATCGCACTCATCATTCCTTACTTTCCTTGCATTTTTGCGGTTGGAATACCCATCACCTTTCATAAAGAGTGGTTTTCATTTTGGGTGGATCTCACTCAACATTTCTTTACTTGCCTTGCATTTTTGCAGTTGGAATACCCATCGCCTCTCATAAAGAGTGGTATGCGTTCAAGGTGGATCTCACTCAAAATTATTTACTTTCCTTGCATTTTTTCAGTTGTAATACCCATCATCTCTCATAAAAAGTGAAGTGGTATGCGTTTTGGGTGGATCTCACTCAATATTTCTTTACTTCCCTTAATCGGCATTTTTTTTTACCGGAATACCCAACATTTCGTAAATTCCTTTTGTGTTTTGCATGGAAGACCTCAACGATTTCATTAATTACACTTCCCCTACGATTGCATGGAGATCCCATGCATTTTTCTTGGGATTTACCTTGCGATTTTGTTCCACCCAACTAACTCAATGAATTACATAAACCCACTCTATGATATTACATGGGATGTACTTTGTGTGTGCATAAAGTTGACTCTAAGATTCCTTATTTCCCTTTTTCTGGTTGGTACCTTAACTTAGGTTCTTTTTGTGAAATGAGATTGGATTTGCTTAAATTCCTTGACGGAATATTAAGAAACATAGATTCCCTTCCTTTGTTTAATGAAGATTGTAACCTTCTTAAATTCTTCCTTTGGACACATATATGCTTATATACTTATAATATGATAATTTAAGTCTCATCATAGCCACCTAGTATGTTGATCTTCTTAGTTTTTAATCAAAAGGGGTTTTAATTCCTTTACACCTTAGTGGGGATTTTCTTAGAAAAACTTGTGAATGTGAGTTACTTATTGTAGTGTTTGGATTTCATGAGTAACTTACTTGGTGTTCCTAAATGTACTGCCTAACCCATATTGCTTGAAATGAGATTAGCACGTGGAAATGATAAATCATATCATCATTTAGGGTTCATATCCCTTAATAAGATTTAACGATGAATTTCATAGAATAGACATTCCATTCTAATCTCCCTTATTAGTGATTTATTTTAACATTTTTATTGTTAACTTTAATCGTAATGGAATACCTAATGCGCCTTATGCCTTTAGTATTCATAAGGAGTTGCACCAATTGTGCAACTTCAAGTAAGATAGAAAAGGGGTTTTCACATACACCTTGGCTTAGCTACACAAGTATCACATAAATTTGATATATCGCCTTATATTGTGGAAATAAAATAAAGTAAATAGCTTACTCTTGTACCATTAAAATGAATAGAATTGATGTATGATTGATTGAGTACTTATATTTAGTTTGCACCATGAATTAAATTGATTTTTACTCTTGCACCTTGGAATTAATGTGATGTATGAATGATTAAGTGATTAAATTATTTTTTGACATGAATAAATTTGATGATTACTCTTGCACGCCTCGAATAATGTTGATGTGCGATTAAATAGGTAATTAGATTACTCGCGTGCCATGAAACAAATGTTGATGTATGATTGGTAAAGTACTTAGCTTACTCTTGCACCATGAATAATTGATAAATAGGATTGATTGATTGATCTAGTTGATTTTCAACATGATTGGATTAGGGGATTTAGATACCTCCTTGTTCCTCAGAATAGTCACTAGCCCCGAGACCTTAAGTGATCAAAATCAATAAGATGAATCTTGGGCTTGAGCATTGCTTATGCGTCCTGGAGGTCCTAACATTGTAGGGTAGGTTGGGTGGGTAGTTCCTTTATGTTCAGTGACATGATTGATCAATTATCTATAATTGCGCTTCAGTTGATCAGATGCGTCGAATCACGTCTCTATTTGATTATGTTAACATGTTGATTATGCATCGTTAATTGTTATAATTATGTGTAGATCATGTCTCTATTTACTTGTTTTAATGCGTTGCTTATGTGTTGTTATTAATCCATCTGATGTGTCGCTATTAATTATGTTGATGCAACGATTGTGTCGTTATTAGTTACAATGATGTATTGCTTGCAATGTTACCAAGTTATGTTTTGACAATTCTATTATCCTAATGAAAAAAGAAAAATTGAACCTATTGTACATCGTTTGTTTTCGTAATGGTGGGGTCTTTACAACATACTCAAATCCTTTCATGACAACTATTACATCCTCATATAATTTATTACCACTAATTTGGGAAGATTTTATAAATCTCGTGAGTCTTTGAAGATTAGATGGAATTATTCCATTCAATTTGTTATTGGATAAATCCAATACCTGCAATTGACTGAGATTTTTAATTCATTAAGGAAGAATACAACCATGGAGTGTAACATCCCTCCCTTGCGCACACCTGATTTGACTTATTCTTTGAGGAAACTTGCGTGCAAGTCATTCAGTTTATTATATGATTGTCTGCTTCACTTATGGATTCCGATGATGATGCTTATGGATTATGATGGTATGTTATTTGATTATCTATGTATATACATGCACTATTGATGGGTTCTCCTGAGTGTGCAGGAAATTGACAGATTGGGGATGTCGATGGCATTGATGGACATCCTTGGACTCCAGATTGAGTTAGGGAGTAGACTGTATATGGTTGGGTATTTCTATTTTTCCATATGTGACATATGAGAAGGTGTATTATGATGTTGTTTATGGATCATTGACATGTTTCATTGATGGATGCAGGTTGACGATTTCTTTCTAATCAGACTCACATTAGGAGTAAAGGGGTCATCCATGACAACCAGAGATATTGAGGGAGAGGTGTGGAAACAACCCTGCCACAACCTACTAGCACTCTCATTGTGGCTCAAACTGTAAGTTAACGATTACCTAGTTTGAGAGATCCATGATGCCGTGAGGGTAGACTAAGATAGTCACTCACAAACATTTTAAGGGATGAGCAATTAGGTAGGGTCATTATTCCTTAGAGTCCCTTAGTCTCTCACAAGGTCACCTGATGGAGTATTGACTCCAAGGGTTGGATGTCTACCAAAATCAGTCAAATGGCGAGTGGCACCCTTGGAGCATGTAGTGTGTCTTGAAGGGCACGACACATAAATAAAACATGAATAAAGGTGAGTGGCACCCTTGGAGCACGTAGTGAATCCTGAAGGGCACGTCGTGTTTTTTAACACTGGTGATTCAATGAACCTAGGTTTCTAGAAAATAATATTTTGTTTTTCGTGGTCAAATTAAAAATAAATGTTGTGTGAGAAAATCATATTAATTATAAAAAATTTCCCTTAAAAATAAAATTGCTAAGCCTAGGTCTAAGTTAGGATATGAGGACTAACAATTAATTAAGAAATTAATAAAGGGGGGATGAAGAAAAAACAAATTTAGGATTTAAAGGAGAAATAAATTATCTAAAAAAATTAATTACTAATATGTGGAAAGACCTGCTAATTTGAAACTTAGACAAAAAAGGGAAATTAAATGAAAAAGGAATGTGGAACATAGACATGAATCTAGTCTAGAGAACTTTCCTAATTAGAACTCAACTAAGATTTAAGAAAGGTGTCACTCATTAAGAGAAATTGAGGGAATAAAGGGACAACAAGGAGCATTTTTAGGAACGATTTTAGGTGGGTGAGAGAATTTGGCAAATTAATTTATTTAACTAAATTAATTTCTGGTGCAACTATGGGATCAGATGACAAGTGTACGGGGGAGAATATTTCCTAATAAACATTTAATAAAAATAATTTAACGTGCATTTGGAAAGTGGTCACTCAAAGAAATCTATAAAAGTAATGGCAGGGAAGAAGAATGGATCACGACTAGTATGCGTAAGGTTATTCTGCCGGATTTTTCTGGACTGATTTTTCTAGTGGGAGCTGGGATACCCAACTCAAATAAAGAGTGGTAGCTTGACCTTGTGAGGTGATCTGGGAGATAGCTTTGTATGGTTGTGAGTGTGGCCCTTTTGCGGATTGGGGGGCTCATGGGGAAGAATATTACCCCTAGCATTGGATGGGAGGTATCAGTGAGTTCTCAGCAGTTAACAAGCACTAGCTAGATGAAGAGCAAGTGCGAGACATCCACTTCAGATTCTTCGCCTTTGGTTACAGTACACCTTTAAAATTTGCAGTTGTAATTTAGTTAGAAATTGTACATAGATTCATGTGCTATTGATTTTGTATTGAATGTCTTTATGATTGGAAATATCACTTGAGGTGGTTAGATGGGATTAAATTTTGACAGATTGATTTTCTTTTATCTCTACACCTTGGAAAATTTTCATCTCTGTGCCTTGGATTTTTTTTATATCTCTGCACCTTGGATTTTCTTATCTTTGTGTTTTGATGTTCTTCTCTCATTGTGTTTTGATCTATTCTTAGTGAGGCTTGGCATATATTTTCCTTGCGTTTTCCCATTGCACAATGAAATGATGGGCCCAGTCCCTCTCTATGTCTTGTTGGCTATACTTTTACACTTACTTTTACCTTGGCCTTCAACTTGTAACCTGAAGATGTTTGTATTTTTCATTTCTCTAGTTGTTTCTTACTCAGCAAAAATTTTGTGTTGCCCAGACTTGGCGTTTTTGTTTTACACTATTTCTTACACAACAAAAATGTGTGTTTTCTCAGACTTGGCGTTAATGTTTTTTTTATTTTCTCTTACACAAAAATCATCCTCTCCTTTCATCACTATTCAAGGGAATTCTTAACTACTCGAACTGTAGAGAATAGAGCGGATATGTGATGATGTTATAACCCTTTATCTTTGCAATGTTTGGTGTATTATTATTCCATAAACTCCACAAAAGAAACCGATATCTAATAAATCTCAACGATTTGAGAAAAGGAGCGAAACGTCACTCTCCTTCCACTTTTTTTAATATTGTTTACCATCGAAGAATTGTAGAGGTTACTATTCATTGGTTGTTATTACTATATCCTTGTCACATCTCACTTATCCACACAGTCCTTCCCTTCATTCATTCAAAATTTTTAATGTGTTTCGGTGGTTTAAAACTTGGTGCATATAATCATGTAAATTCTATCATAGGTCATGGACTCGAAGAAAAATTGTTCCTTCTGATTTTTTTCCAATTCGCTCAGCGTATTGACAACCTTTCCTCAGCGTATCGACAACCTTTTTCCCCAGCGTATTGACATCCTTTCCTCATTGTATTGACAACCTTTTCCTTCAGTGTATTGACAACCTTTTCCTCAGCGTATAGACAGTCTTTTACCTCTATGGATTGACATATTTTCCCTCTATGATTTGATAGTTTTCTCCGAGTGAGATACCCTCACACCTCAGCGAAATTGTAGCGACACTCCTACTTTGTTTAGGTGTGTACCTCATTGAAATTGGGGCACTAAATCCCAACGTTTTTCCCTCTTAAGTTTAATGATTTTATATTTAGTTTAATATTTTTTAAAAACATAGGATTGGGTTAAGGAATGGTTGTTCTCTTGTATAGCGAGATTTCTCCCTCATCATTATATTATTTTTGTAATTATTTAAGGATGGTACGTTTTCATTAATGTGTGTTGATTTAATAGTATTATAATGGTCTATTATTGAATCTGTTGTTTATTGAATAATGATGCTATGTAAATTTTAAAGTCAACCAATTTTAATAATGATTGTTGACTCAATAATACTATAATGGGGTATTATTGATTATGATTGTTTTATTGAGTAATGATGTTATGTGATGATTATTGAATGTGTTTATTGTTCAAACATTTATATTAATAATGAGGAATACGTATAATTATAGCTACATTAGTAGGGGTGACATCATAATAGCACTAGTGATGAATGCAGGCATTAGACATTAGACTGGCACAATAATTGATAATGAAATAAATAATTGAACTAGGTAATAGACCTCTTGGGCACAATAAATTATAAATAAAGGATGGTTGTAGACATTACACATCTTGCATGAAATAAATTGTACTGTAATGTATGTTGATTTATCAATTACTACCTGTGTCATTACAATTATTAATGTATGAGGGATTAATTATAGTTTTCTAATGTGCCTCTGAATATGCTTGTTTCTTGATTGGATTGATTGGGTAAATATTGTGTTCTTATTATTATCGAAGTATGACTGATTCTTTTATTTTATTCTCTAGTGCCTTGTGAAATATAATCGACTTATCTTGCGCCTTGATTTTTTGATGTGGTGAATGAATGTTAGACCTTAGATCTTGCACAACGAATTAATTGATGATACTCTTGTGCCTCAACTCTAGGCGACGTTAAATTTTTATGTTTGTGATTATATTTCCTTACGCAACTTCTGTATACATTTGTTTACCTTTTGCCTCCTCTTATGTGGTCATATGATGGATTAACAACCCTAGCTTGCATTATTAATGTACTAATGAATGATGAATTAACAACCTTTACTTGCGCCATTAAAATGTTATGTATGTTAGGTGACAACTAGAGTACCATTACGCCTTGATAATTATTGTGGCCGATTGAGTTAGAGTTGATCACATTGCACCTTAACCCCTGTCATTATATGATTAGATTTTCTTAGCGCCTTGTAATTCATTGTAAATTATGATCAATTACGAGATTAGATTTCTTTTGCGCCTTGGAAGCATGTTCACTTAGATTTAGTTTATATCTTGCGTGCATGAAAATTTTAAGTATTGAATGATGGTTTTAGATGTTCAGTTATTTAATTAATTTATTTTATTCTTGAATAATGGTTTTAAACTTAGTTCATTTTCTTACGCGCTTGAATATTTAAGTTATTGAATGATGTATTGTATAATGTTCATATTTTTCTTCTTGTGTGCAATGAAAATTCCATGTAATGAATGGTGGTTGGTTATTTACTTCTTGCACCATGAAAAATTTATTGTAACGAATGATTATTTAGGTATTATATTTCTCGCATGCCATGGAATAAGTGTTCAATTATGTTTACCAAACTACACATTAAATTATGTTGTGGCATGACTGATTAGTAACTAGTTTTCTTTCACGCATT
>JASDQU010751226.1:35078-46340 GCA_032191745.1 Picea mariana | reverse complement strand
CAATTCTTCCCGGATTCCTAAATCTTCTTGTGCTCCCATTGTGATCACTGTGCATGATTATTCCTTCCCTAAGCACTTCTGATGCAATGCCCCCACCTCAGCGGTATCTGCTGACCTCTCAGTCAAAGGATTTTTTCAAATGCTGAGTCAAATTGACTCTTTGGGATCGTGATTGAACCCAAAACAATTATACACAGGCCCCCTTTTCTCCTTTAGGCACAGGTCCTGTCAAACCCACAGGCTATTCCTGTGTGCTTCCAAAAAGTCCAAGTTTTAGGTGCTAGCCCCTTTTTCATTATCCCTTTCTTTCATATGGCCCTAGGTTATGATCTAATGGAAAACTTTGATTATGGGCATGGGCAAGAGCGGTTTTAGGCCAACCTGCTTTTCTCCCCGCAATTCACCTCCACCTGCCATGTATCAATTTGTTAAAACCGTGGTATAAATTGCAGTCTGCTCTCAGATTTTTAACATCCGAGCAAGTTCTAGCCCCACAATCTAGCTCGTCCATCAATCTGCAATCCCTTGGCGATGATCCACAATCAACGACTACTATCTATCTCCCCTTTTCTACCTTCCTTCCTCCTTCCACACACAATCCCAGATCTACATGATCTATCGACACATAGCTCCATTCCAAATCAACGACTATGATTAATTCTAGCTCTCTGGTCCTTGAGAGTTTCAAATATCAACGATTTGCCTTTCCCCATATGACAATATTCCACAGTGGAAGATATATTGATACCTGTCATCAATAATTAAACGGTTTTGATGAATTCTGACTCTCCAACCTTTGAGAGTTCTCACGTCTCCTCACACAGAAATATCCGGAGTGAATTTCCTCGAAGTGACAGATCTTTTTCCACAAGTCCTCTCCAATTCAACGACCCTGACTCTCTTTGAGACTTCATCCCTTTCACCCTCTACCTTCCTCCAGAGTGTTCTATACAAAGAGTTCCATATATGGTGCCACACATCCACTTTCATATCAACGGTTGTCCAATAGAGTGAGTCTTCATCCTCCACGTGTCTCCTCGCTGATCAACAATTCATGTTCCTTCCTTCAGATCAACAACCAATATTTACTTCGACTGTTTCTCATCCTCCTTGTCCACAAACTTTCAAATTTGTGGATCTTATGCCACCTGTCCTCCTTGATGATGGACGGTCCCAAATCACTTTGGGACTTCGGGACTTTGACAAGTCCACTTTTCCTGTGCACGCAAGGGTTAAGTCTCGTGTGCTTACCTTCAGATCCAATGGTTGTTGGTACTTCACACTTAGACCTAACAGATGTGATCCATTCCTCTCCACTGTGCTTCCTTTGTTCTACTGGATGTTGAACTAATGGTCCAGGCTCCACCCCACAACCAATCTGACGGGTGTTGTTTCTCCTCCTCCTAAGCTTTTGACTTATTTCGCCTTGGAATATTTTGTCCTTGTTCAAAGGCTTTGGACTTTGACCTTTCTCCTATGAGTCCGCCTCCTGGATCTCATCTTCACTCTTATAAGCATTATCTCGTCTAATATTTTCGACTTACTCAGTCTACTAAGGGTCTCGACCCTTCTGTTTCTTTTCAAAGGAAAACGTCGTGCCCTCCCGACAACCTTCTGCTCAAAGCACACCTTGTTGATCATTTTCTATAGAATTTTCAATAGCTATGTGAGTATCTTACTATAATACTCTTCTCCCTGAAATTGACAAAGAGTTCTCTCTGTGCACACTCGCGCTCTCTCGATGCCCGCCTAGTAGAGCCCTACCGAGTTCTCAGTGACTCTATCTCTCTCCGAACTCAACACATAGTTCTTCTTGTGCACTCCTTGCACTTTTGCTGATGAAGGTTCAACGGTATCTCTCCAGAGCTTCTCTTAGGTTAAATTACCTCTGTCAACACACTCCTTCCAGACAATGTGCACTCCTTTCACTTGAAAACTCAAAGAAGAGAAACAATTGAAACTTATTCAATACTTCACCATTTTATGCACTCAGACCAATCTGATTTAAGAAAATGTTCAAATTTCATTTTCTTTCTGAGCTCTTCTCTGCTCTATAATAATTTTCAGGCACTAGACCCTTTCTCTCAGTCCCCAACCCATGGGAGCATGGGTCATGACCAAGTGCTAGATCAATAAGTTCTTACTCGAGCCTTCGGCTTCAAAATATTTCCAAGCACCACACAACAATCTCTCAGAGTTCAGATTACCAAACTCACAAAGTAGGGTGGATCAACCATCCACATCTACTCAACACCCGACGACTGACACTCACTATGGAACTTCAGGTGTCTAAGTTCCAGGTCTTCGGGACTTCAGATCTTTGGAGGATCTCACATCAACACATCCGAACTGTTAATCTCTGAACATTCCCAATCACCTTTGGTGATGTCATTACGTCACATCACTTAACATTTTCCAATTGTGGGGGCATGCAATAGTGGTTTGGAGTTCCCTACTTTTCATCCCACAATTCTTCTGACGTTGACATGTAACCCCTCGGTGAAACCAGGGTTTGGATTGTGAGACTACCTTGGAGAATTAATTCTCCTGCAACTTGGATCCCCACAATGGCACCTGGTCGTCGATCTTGATGTATCGTGACAAACGCCAGTGTGGGTCCTCAGACCTTTAACTTCGTTATGTAACCTTAGGTCCCACTAACCATGCTCATATAGAATTCCACGTGGTGGAATACTAGCAATTGACACATGGATCAATCATTTAAGTGACATGTGTCACGCTCCATACGACATTTCAAACTTCTACGGGTTCAAAACCCACTGACACATGGTGCACAACCCATGTGTCCACGTCAAACCAAGTGACATCACCATGCCATGCCACTTTGGAGTTTCGGACTTTGGAAGTTCTTATGCTTGCTTCCTTCCAATGTTTCAAAATCTGAAATTATGAACCTCTTTATCTTCCGCTCTTGGTTTGATATAATAGTAAGATTTCTCCCCAAATCTATGGTGTAGATCTCTCCTCGTGACTTCATAGTTTCGAGCTTCCTCTTTCTCTTAGTTTGCATCAACTTCACCGAAGTCGCGAAGTCTGAAGGGCTTCCAGGATAACCCTTCTACACCTTCTCTAGATTTGACAGTTGTAAAGTATTTCCCTTCCTTCCAAACAGATCCTATGATGCAGAACAAACTCTGTTACTCTGTGGATTTTCAAAGGAATTCACAGCTAACTGCCTTGCAACATTACCATATATGATAGTCCTGAAGGATTCTCCTTCTCCCGAATAGATCCTAAGGTCCACATTAGTCTGCGGCCCAACACCACTTCTGTCATGGTTTTACAATATTGCTATTCCTCCTGAGCTTCGTAACACAACCAAGGTAATTTCTTAGCACTTAGGAAGGTTCTGAGGTTCGAAATTGGCCCTCCATAAACAATTTCCTCTTTAAACCTTGGGTCTAATGACCACTTACCCAGCCCATCCAGGCTCCACGTTGAAACCTTGGGTCAAAATTTTGAGTTTTTTCCATTTCAACAACAACTCCTTCTGAAACTCTTGCTTCAACTTCCACTAACATGGCCCATCTAGAATTAGTGTTGTAACCATGCTCTGATACTGCAGAATATACACTTATATGATATATATGCATTTTAATTAATTTAAAATACTTAATCATGATAACACAGAATTACAGCTACCAGTTCATATTCAAATAAGATTAACAGTAAATCCACATGCAAGGGAATACATGATAACATTCAAAGATCATAAAACATACATAAAATACATAATTAAGCACAACAATGATACTTATCTTTTAGCTGGGGTAAATCCACCAACTAAGTGTAGACCTTCAACAAACCTCCCAGCCTTAGACTACGTTGCTCATCACTCTCAACAGTAGGTCATCCCCAAGCTGGGACTAAACTCCTCCAGGCAAGGGAATTCTAGGCTTGGCAAGGACAACAAGGAAGTTGCACAAAGCAACATGAAGGATCTTTTATCCCAGTAGCCACTTACACCCACAACCCACCGACCCTCATTCCCCACATGCCTGCTCCACCTCAGGAGGATACACCTTCACTAATACAGGTTCATCGACTAGTACCCCTCCCTTACCTTGGGCTTCAACAACAGTCTGGACTAGAAGTCTCAGAGTACTTTAGTTGCTACGAGACTCCCTTCCAGGAGAACTCACTTCCCAACAAACTCTCTCACCTAGGAGAGTTTCTCACAAGCCTAAAAACCTTCCTCTTCAACCAGTCTCCGAATCAGCTAAAGTTGGGTACGAGTGATAGCAACAGCAACAACAACAGAGGAAAATGGTTATGGACACCCAAAAGGTAACAGTCAAACACTAGGACATATCAAGGCTCAATAAGAAATAGGCGATGGAAGAAAGCCACACTCAGTCCATGAACTATGTGGCTACAACGGCCAACAGTTATGACACAACCCAACTCTCTACAGAAGGCAACAATTCAAAACAGTTCAGGTATGAACTCGACTCTATGGGTGCAGATAGACTGGGTTCATGGAATCAAACAGGTCGACTTTTCATTGTCCTTTTTAGAGATATATGGTTATCTGAGATTGACCACTGGGATCTCAGGTTGAGACAAAGGATGGGAGAATGGCCTCATGAACTCACGTGGAGGATGGCTGAATGACTAATGAACTACCAACATGATTTGACTGACGGGATTATTGGTTCCACAGATCCGTGATGGATGCCCTGGTTCACAGTTAGACAGTGGGTCAAGAATGGCAAACCCCCCACAACGCAGCTGATGCTTCAGCTTTTAAATGCATGAGCCCAGGTCGACACTTGTCTTCCTAGATCTCCATGTGCTCCATTTAGCCTACATCCCCAGCCACCAAGAAATTAGGATAACAAAACATAATATGTCCACCTTAGTTTCTAGGAAATAATATTAAAATATTATGCTTCTATAGGTAAGCCCCCTATCTTAGCCCCTAGGCCCAAATACTTATCTCCCCTTCTTTACCCTACCTAGTGGAGCTTAGTCTCCCATAACTCTTCTTCGTGGTCGATCTACACACAATAATGTTTATATTTTTATTAATGATCTGCATAATTACATATACAAACAAAATATCAAGCTTCTGGCCTAATCATCACATAAGCCTCCTAGTTTATTATAACTTAGCTCACCAACCTAGCAAACATGTTTACAATTCATATTTACAACTGGGGCTCTACCGGGGATATTACAACATAGTTCCAAATGATTCCCACATGAGCACTTGTTCCTTTGAAATGAAGTCACATTGAAAATATCAAATTGTGATCCTTTTGGGATTCCCCCACAAATGGTATTAAATGAAACATTTAGATATGGAAACAAGGTTAATATATAAATATTTTGAAGAATCCTTCCACTCAACTTATTTATTGGACAAGTCTAACTATTCCAAAATAACTATTTGACTAAGATATTTAGGGATTCTTCCTCCTAGTTCGTTTCTAGATAAATTCAATAGCCTCAAGTCATTTAGACTTCCTATGCTTATAGGTATTACTCCGGTAATATTGTTGTGAGAAAATTCAATAATATTGTTTTCCACCAAGACATATGTTAGAGTATGTAACAACCTGCTCTTGCAAGCACATGTTATTGACCTATTCTTTGAGGACAGTTGTGTGCATGCAATCCGGTTATAGTACATGATTGTACATTTCTCTTGTGGATCTTTTGATGATGTTGATAATTATGACTTGATGTTATTGGTACATGTGTATTTACAGATGTTATTGGTGACTTTTCCCTGTGTGTGCAAGACACTTGACAGATTGTGGATGTTGATGGAATCAATGGATCTCCTTGGACTCTGGATTGAGTTAGGGAGTGGATTGTATTGGTTTGAGTATTTCATTTATGCATATGTGACATATGATCAATTATATATTATGAGATTGTATATGGATCATTGACAGTGTTTCATTGATGAATGTAGGTTGACGATTGCTTTCAAATGTGACTCACATAAGGAGTAAAGGGGCCATGCACATAGACCATATATTGAGGGAGAGGTGTGGAAGAGTTCCTGTCACAACCTACTAGCACTATCGTCGTGGCTCGAATTGTAGGTTAATGATTACCTAGTTCAAGGGGTCCACGATGTCGTGAGGGAAGACTGAGACATATGCTCATGAATATTTCTAAAGGGCATGCAATAAGGCAGTGTCCTTATTCCTTAGAATCCCTTAGTCTCTCACGAGGTTGCTCAAATGGAGTGTTGACTCCAGGGGTTGGAAAACTACCAAAACCAGTCAAAAGACGAGTGGAACCCCTGGATGCACGGGAGTGTGTCTTGAAGGGCACATCATGTGATTTAAAAGGGAACTTGAGTCAACAGATCTAGGTGGCCTGGAAAACAATTTAAATTAATTTGACATTGTCATATTTAAATTAATTAATCAATGAGTAAATTATTAATTATAAATCCTTATAAGAGTCTAAGCCTTTTCAAATAAAATTTAATTAAGACTAAGCATAAGTTTTGTAAAGAGGCTAAACTAGAATTAATAATTAAAGAAAAAGGGGAATGGGGTAAATAATTTCAAGAATTAAGTAAATTGAAATAATCCTAATGATTTGATTTAAGGCACATATCTATAAGAAATTATTAAAAGGGGAATTTTTAAAATAAGAAAGAAACATAGAGGAGAGAATGTGTATGCATAGAAAGGAATCTAGAGTCTAGTTAACACTAGTCTAACTAAAAAAATGAATCATATTTTAAATCAAATAATATTTAGTAAGGCGCCAGTCATTAATTGGAAATAAGTGGAATAAAGAGACAACCAAGAGTGATTTTAGGAGCGCTTTTAGGAGAGGTGAGGGAAATTGACTTTTAATTAAAATAAATTATGGAATTTTCTTGTGTAACTTATGGAGATGGTGACAAGTGTATTGGGGGAAATAATTCTAAATTATTTAATTGAAAAACAAATTAATTGTGCAAGTGGGGATGTGTCATGGGAGAATTCTATAAAACAAATGGCCTAGATGAGAAATGTAACACACAGGTTGTGGGTAAAGCTATGTTGCAAAATTTTTGACTAGTTTTACTTGTGAGAGTTGGGGTACTCAGCTTGAGAGAGAGTGGTGGCTCTACCTTCCCAAAAGAGCTGGGAGATGGAGGAATTATGATTGTGTGTACATGGCCCCTTTGTGGATTAGGGGGATAAGGGGGGAGAAGAGTACCCCTAATGTTGGCTGGGAGGTATCAGTGAAGTCTCGATGATTAGCAAGCGGGAGAAGGAAGGAGGGAGTGCCAGTTGCGGAAAATCATCTCCAAGTCCATCTTCACTATCTGTTGTTATTATATTTATTATCTAATATTGAATGTAATAGGTTTGGATTATACATAGATGTAGTTTATTGTTGAGTTTGTATTAAATTGATGTTAAGTTTTGTGAGTTAATGGATGGCTATGGAATTTTATCTTGAAATTTGTAATTGAAATTTCAATAGATTCAATGCATTTTATAATCTTGATTCAAAATTGTAATTGGGTAGGAAATGTAAACTCTAGGAAAGGGGTAAACCTCTTTTATGAATGCTCCCTTTCCTAAAATTTGGGCTGCGCCAACCTCCTTGGGAGATCAAATTTGAGTGCCTCCCTCATCAGACATGGCAGCGTGACCTTTAGATATTCGAGTTGTTGTTCTTGAAAACGTTTTGGTCTCAAATTTATATTATAATTCGTTCATTGTTAGGTGGTCTATGAATACTCCTTGAAACAAATTGGTGGAGTCTTATCTCTATCAATGCTTCTACGCCAACTACCTTCCTTTCCTTGTATAATTTTCCTTTTGATGATGCTTGTCTCGCTTAATTCGTTTCATGCATGTCATTCCCTGGAAGAGAATTTGGTAATTATAATTCCCTGTATTGAAGAGGTGGGTGGATATCACTCAACATTCTTTACTTGCCTTGCGTTTTTGCAGTTGGAATACCCATTGCCTCTCATAAAGAGTGGTATGCCTTCTGGGTGGATCTCCCTCAACATTCTTTACCTGCCTTGCGTTTTTGCAATTGGAATACCCATCACCTCTCATAAAGAGTGGTCTACATTCTAGGTGGATCGCACTCATCATTCCTTACTTTCCTTGCATTTTTGCAGTTGGAATACCCATCACCTTTCATAAAGAGTGGTTTTCATTTTGGGTGGATCTCACTCAACATTTCTTTACTTGCCTTGCATTTTTGCAGTTGGAATACCCATCGCCTCTCATAAAGAGTGGTATGCATTCAAGGTGGATCTCACTCAAAATTATTTACTTGCCTTGCATTTTTTCAGCTGTAATACCCATCGTCTCTCATAAAAAGTGAAGTGGTCTACGTTTTGGGTAGATCTCACTCAATATTTCTTTACTTCCCTTAATCGAAATTTATTTTTTACTGGAATACCCAACATTTCGTAAATTCCTTTTGTGTTTTGCATGGAAGACCTCAATGATTTCATTAATTACACTTCCCCTACGATTGCATGGAGATCCCATGCATTTTTCTTGGGATTTACCTTGCGATTTTGTTCCGCCCAACTAACTCAATGAATTACATAAACCCACTCTACTATATTACATGGGATGTACTTTGCGTGTGCATAAAGTTGACTCTAAGATTCCTTATTTCCCTTTTTCTGGTTGGTACCTTAACTTAGGTTCTTTTTGTGAAATGAGATTGGATTTGCTTAAATTTCTTGACGGAATATTAAGAAACATAGATTCCCTTCCTTTGTTTAATGAAGATTGTAACCTTCTTAAATTCTTCCTTTGAACACACATATGCTTATATACTTATAAGATGATAATTTAAGTCTCATCATAGCCACCTAGTATGTTGATCTTCTTAATTTTTAATCAAAAGGGGTTTTAATTCCTTTACGCCTTAGCGGGGATTTTCTTAGAAAAACTTGTGAATGTGAGTTACTTATTGTAGTGTTTGGATTTCATGAGTAACTTACTTAGCGTTCCTAAATGTACTGCCTAACCCATATTGCTTGAAATGAGATTAGCACGTGGAAATGATAAATCATATCATCATTCAGGGTTCGTATCCCTTAATAAGATGTAATGATGAATTTCATAGAATAGACATTCCATTCTAATCTCCCTTATTAGTGAGTTATTTTAACATTTTTATTGTTAACTTTAATCGTAATGGAATACCTAATGCACCTTACACCTTTAGTATTCATAAGGATTTGCACCAGTTGTGCAACTTTGAGTAAGATAGAAAAGGGGTTTTCACATACACCTTGGCTTTGCTACACAAGTATCACATAAATTTGATATATCGCCTTATATTGTGGAAATAAAATAAAGTAAATAGCTTACTCTTGCACCATTAAAATGAATAGAATTAATGTATGATTGATTGAGTACTTATATTTAGTTTGCGCCATGAATTAATTTGATTTTTACTCTTGCACCTTGGAATTAATGTGATGTATGAATGATTAAGCGATTAAATTGTTTTGCGCCATGAATAAATTTGATGATTACTCTTGCATGCCTCGAATAATGTTGATGTATGATTAAATAGGTAATTAGATTACTCGCGTGCCATGAAACAAATGTTGATGTATGATTGGTAAAGTACTTAGCTTACTCTTGCACCATGAATAATTGATTAATAGGATTGAATGATTGATCTAGTTGATTTTCGACATGATTGGATTAGGGGATTTAGATACATCCTTGTTCCTCAGAACAATCACCAGCCCCGAGACCTTAAGTGGTCAAAATCAATCGGATGAATCTTGGGCTTGAGCATTGCTTATGTGTCCTAGAGGTCCTAACATTGTAGGGTAGGTTGGGTGGGTAGTTCCTTTATGTTCAGTGACATGATTGATCAATTATCTATAATTGTGCTTCAGTTGATCGGATGCGTCAAATCACGTCTCTATTTGATTATGTTAACGTGTTGATTATGCATCGTTAATTGTTATAATTATGTGTAGATCATGTCTCTATTTACTTGTGTTAATGCATTTCTTATGTGTTGTTATTAATCCATATGATGTGTCGCTATTAATTATGTTGATGCAACGATTGTGTCGTTATTAGTTACGATGATGTATTGCTTGCAATGCTACCAAGTTATGTTTTGATTATTCTATTATCCTAATGCAAAAAGAAAAAGTGTACCTATTGTATATCATTTGTTGTCGTAATGGTGGGGTCTTTACGACATACTCAAATCCTTTCATGACAATTATTACATCCTCATATAATTTATTACCACTAATTTGGGAAGATTTTATAGATCCCATGAGTCTTTGAAGATTAGATGGAATTATTCCATTCAATTTGTTATTGGATAAATCCAACACCTGCAATTGACTGAGATTTTTAATCCATTAAGGAAGAATACAACCATGGAGTGTAACATCCCACCCTTGTGCACACCTGATTTGACTTATTCTTTTAGGACACTTGCGTGAAAGTCATTCGGTTTATTATATGATTGTCTGCTTCGCTTATGGATTCTGATGATGATGCTTATGGATTATGATGGTATGTTATTTGATTATCTATGTATATACATGTTCTATTGACGGGTTCTCCTGAGTGTGCAGGAAATTGATAGATTAGGGATGTCGATGGCATTGATGGACATCCTTGGACTCTAGATCGAGTCAGGGAGTGGACTGTATATGGTTGGGTATTTCTATTTTTGCATATGTGACATATGAGAAGGTGTATTATGATGTTGTTTATGGATCGTTGAAATGTTTCGTTGATGGATGTAGGTTGATGATTTCTTTCTAATCAGACTCACGTTAGGAGTAAAGGGGTCATCCATGACAACCAGAGATATTGAGGGAGAGGTGTGGAAACAACCCTGCCACAACCTACTAGCACTCTCGTTGTGGCTGAAACTGTAAGTTAATGATTACCTAGTTTGAGAGATCCATGATGCCGCGAGGGTAGACTAAGACAGTCACTCACAAACATTTTAAGGGGTGAGCAATTAGGTAGGGTCATTATTCCTTAGAGTCCCTTAGTCTCTCACAAGGTCACCTGATGGAGTATTGACTCCAAGGGTTGGACGTCTACCAAAATCAATCAAAAGGCGAGTGGCAACCTTGGAGCACGTAGTGTGTCTTGAAGGGCATGACACATAAATGAAACATGAATAAAGGTGAGTGGCACCCTTGGAGAATGTAGTGAATCCTGAAGGGCATGTCGTGTTTTTTAACACTGGTGATTAAATGAACCTAGGTTTCTAGAAAATAATATTTTGTTTTTCATGGTCAAA
>JASDQU010751225.1:67638-77944 GCA_032191745.1 Picea mariana | reverse complement strand
CCCACTTAAATGTTCAAGTATAAGATGATTCAAAATGAAAATGCCTCCTTGGTATATATAGGAGACTAGGAGGTATAATTACAACTAATGGCCTAAAGCCGACATAAATAAAATAACATTACTAATATAATATGCCCTAATTAAGGGGTAATGAGCCAATATTAGGGCTTAACAGAGGCTTGCTATGATTCCTTCATTAGGGGGAATATGACTATTCAAAGGAAAGTTGATAAACCTATGTGGAAAGCTCAGCCAAATATCTATGAATGCCAATGGAACTTCGACAGTGGAGGATTTTGATATTATTAAATTTATTGAGAATAGTGCCCCATTTACCATGTTGCTCGGAAAACCTTGGATTCCAAAAGGAAAGAAGAAGAAGAAAAATTTCTAGAACAATAGAAGCAAGAGTTAAAAGAATTCATGACTAGAAGGATCACATAGTTGATCGAAGAACAGAAGAACAAATCGAAGCTATTTAACACCAGAGACCCGGATATCGAAGTTGCAAGAATAGTAGATGAACCACAAAATATTGAAGTACCTATAGACCTGGATATCGAAGTTGCAAGAATAGTAGATGAACTACAAAAGATTGAAGTACCTATTCCATATAAACAAGAAGGATCACCCTCGGATCTTAGGAAAGAATCTCAACAACGCAAAGTAACTATGCCAAACGAAGATAAGAATCATAATGGAAAAAAGGAATACCGAGACAAAGCTCACTAGGAAGAAGGCTAGAAAGATGAATAAGAAGAGAGCTAAGATCGACAAGTTATAGAAGGTTCTAGAGGGAACTTCGTAGAAGGAAAATTTTCAAAATTGGAACTTCGTCGGGATAACAGAACAACGTCACATGGCACTTCACCATGGTGAAGCAATATAGCCATTAGGACCAAAATAACCGTTTGACTGACCCACCGAACAGGCATAAAGGCATCTATGGTTCACCATTAGATCATTGGACCACGTCGTAATTGACATAACAAAGTTAATGAAGGATTCTCGCCCATTGCAAGAGATTTGTTACCAAGTTATCTATTTATCCCATCACACCATGCACCGAGAACACTTTTGCTAACCATGCATTTGAGCGCATAGAATTCTTGATTTTACACAATCATTATTGTGTTATTTCCCTCTATCCTATTGCAGTGTCTAAGTTACTCCTTGAACCTGAATATTTCCAACCCCGAATGTGTATGTCGAATGAGTTGAACACTACAGAGAATTTTTTTGAAGAAGTTTTGATCGACCTCATGACTGAAAGAGTCATGTCAATGTCTATAGGTGTACAAGTGTCATCGATGAGAGGAATGCAAACCTCTTTGTCGACTGCTCGTGGAGCTAGACCATCCCAAACATTAGCAAAAAAGAGAACTAAGCATAAAGACGAACTCGCAAATGAAAAACGCATTCAAACCATATTGCATGATTACATTCCGCCTCTAGCTGGAGCGGTGAATCGTGATAGTGTACGACATGATTTTCAATACACCATGGTCACTACATACCTCCCGAAGGGGATACGTGCAGTTTGAACGGACTAGTATAAGATCGCATCATTGAAGTTCAGTGACTTCAACTTTGGAGATCGCTAGTTCTATGGTATTCTCTCCCCATACAAGTACCTAACTAGAACTAAAGGGAAGAACTCAAAGGTCATCCCTCAATAGTGGACTATGGACCTCACGCAGTCCACCCTGCTAATTGTCATGAATATCCCACACTTTGAACGACACCAGGAAGTCAATGCATGTTTCAAGTTGCTACTTTCATGTTACCATGGTGGTTACTTATGGCTAGACCGTTGCATTATAGTTGACCCAACATTGATCCACGAGATCATCGGCCTAAGTATGTAAGGACCTGACCTACAAAACTTTTATCCAGGAAAATCCGCAAATCCCGCACTAGCATAGAAGATCAAGGACACCTATGGCGATGTCAAGAAGGGAACAAGAGTCTACAAGGTAGCTTCCATCCAGAGTGGCATAGTGCACCTCGCATGGCATCTGATCACTGGAAAGTTAGTAAGAAAGAACCGACCTACACAGGTCACCGACTTTGTCGTTGAACTCACAATGAAGTGCGCGGAAGGCGTACAGATGAACTGGGTGAAGTACCTAGTTAACCAGTTGGAACTAGATTGTCGAGAAGTGCAGGATCAGGGTTATGAATTTCATTTCAGCTGGCTCCTGGTCCTCATTGCATTTGTTTCCTGGGAGATGTCGGAAGGAGTTACCTTCCCCGACATAGATCCATTTGAACCGCTTGCTGCAAAGTTTGCTACCCCGTGGTATTCAAATGATATGAACAAACAATGGGAGTCAAATGTTGTGTTTCATATATACTACCTCCAGAGAAAGCGATCCATTGAAGCCGAGCCTCGCATGACCCTGAACACATTACAAAGGTTCTGACCTCTGATGAAGTTCAACATAGATCGACACTTCATCTACATTACAGGGAAAGCAAATGAACATCAAGAGAAGCTCCATTCATATTACAAACTCTCAAAAGAATATCTAGAGGAGATCACTAAGTACTAATCAACGGACCTCCTTATTTCAGCAGACCCTGTAGAGATGTCTGATTCTTACAAGCCAAAAAATGTGCATAATACACCCGAAACCAACAAAACGAAGAAGACTGGACAGGTCCAAGAGCTAAGAAATGCCTTAGAGAAGACTCCTTCCATATCATTTGAGCGAGGAGATGATGAAAACATAGAAGAGATAAATGAAAGAGAAGATGAACAAAAGAAAGGTGAAGTAACACCGCTGAGAGATGAGATCGGCCCTCAGAAGAAGAGGAAGGTTTCTCCCTAAAGACCCTTTTCACGAAAGAAATCAAAGTCCACCATGACCAAGATGCAGATTGTCCTCACCTCTGACGACTTTGACTTCATCATAAAAGCCTTGAATGATGCTTCACTAGAGATAGCATAAAAACAAGGAGAGAAGTGGGAAGAAATGTATGATAGGATTGAATTTGAGGTTCGAGGGGTACAGAAGGCACTTTAGTGCAGCCACTCAGTCTACACTGCGCCTCTTCCATCGGGACAACTAGAGTTGGGAGATGAGCCATCCCAACTCCATCGACTAGCCGAGACAGTCGAAGCTCGCCTTTGTTGAGCATAAGAGGAAATAGAACAAGCCACCTAAGCTTTGACGCTAGTGCAACGAGTACCTGTAGAGAAGTGTCGAACTATAGAACAGGAAAAGATTTCTCTCCAAGCAAAGTTTGATGAAGAAAAAGCACAGAGACAGGAAGGAAAAGAACAGTTGCTCGTGGAGCAACTTGAAGTGAAAGAAGCGGTTAGCAGAGCACTTCACTTTGTGACAGTCGTAGAAATAAAGGCAGAGGACCAAGTCACGAAGCAAGTACAACATCTCACATAATTTATTCAATAGCTACAACAATGCATGGCACACTTAGAACTCCACACAGTACCTGAGACTCCATAGGATGTAAGGGATCAAAGAGAAATGACTGCTTGAAGTAGAGTTGAGTGAATAAAATCCCTTGCTATGGATTGTAATCAACTCACTGATCGTAGTGCCCATACCTACGAGAAACTCACTAAGAATCCAAAACCGAAGGCACTGGAGTCACAACTCCAAGAGGCGAACTATCAAGCAGAAAAGATACAGGCGTAGCTGAAGACCCTATTAGCTGTGGAAAGAATGAAGCGCTCCCAAGAGAAACGTACTACCGAAAAACTTATCCACAATATCCAAAGAATATTTATGGAAGTAACTAGGCTCCAACCTATACAAGATAAGGCCTATCAATTATTCACAGAGGTCGAAGGTCGAGGAGCAGAACAAGAGCAGGTTATCACTGAAGCTGAACAACGCCTCCAGGGACCTGTGAACGAAGTAGTCATCCAAGAGTTTGTTGCATAAGAGGTGATGGCACAATAGCAGGTCGAAGAAACTTGAGCCCAGCTTGAGGCTTTAAAAGAAGGACTACCCAGATCAGAGTGACTCGGGATGAGTCACAGGTGAGTGTTGGGGGTCTATTAGCCCTTGACCAAGTTTTGGGAGATCCTTGGTCAAGTTGAACTATTTTGGGACTTCGACAATTTGTTGAAGGAGGAGTGCAAGATGAAGCAAATATCATAGGATCTTGGCCCCTTTTTGGGTCCTTTTTGGGATTTGGGATTATTTAATGGGTATGGGATGTCATCCCATGGGTTTACCCATGTTTAGGCCTATTTTGTAAAGTATAAATAGATGTCTAGGCAATGTAAGGAGGGTCATATATGTGATGTAAGAAAGTGGGATAAGTGCTACATCTATGTGATTGAAGGATTGTAAGTGCTCTGTGCATACTGTGTGAAGCTTGCAGAGCTGAGTGCAAGTGACTATAGAAGGCTTAGTGTTGTATCCTAGCTCGGGGAAGGAGGATCTAGCGAGCTGTGCAGATCGCCTGTCATATGCAGAGTAGTCTAGGGTTTTGAGGCTCTGTGCATGTAACCTATTGAAGAAGCTAATAAAGAAGAAGAGTTGGTGGACGTATCCCAAGGGTGGGGGTGAACAACATAAATACTGTGTTATTCTTCTTTGTGCCATGTGTTGATGTGTTTATGCCTTATTTTCTAAGTGCTTTGATATATATAGATAGATGTGTTTATTCTTTGTGCTAATGATGTACATGGATGTAGATCTAACCTATGTGAATGTGCTTAGTGCTTGAATCTTCTAGATCTAATCTACTTCTCTATGATAAGTGCTTAGATACACCATATCTAGATGAATGATGTGATGCTCTATTTCATCTGCGCAGTAGATAGTGGTTAAATATAGATGAATTGTTAGTGCTAAGTGCTCTTTTAAGTATTACAATCACAGATTTGTGGCCCAGCTAAGGTTACAGACACCTGAGTCCTACAACCACCCCTACCTCTACCTCGGATGAGAATTCATCTACTTCGCAGGTGTTTCCGAAAGGGTCGGTAGTTAGGGTTTTGTTGGTGCGTTATTGTAGCGTTGAACCCTAAGTCTGCCGTTGTGCCAACTAAAGTTCTTTTAATGACTAATAAAACCCCTTGAGTTCATGTTCTTAATATATTAATTTACTTTATTTATGATGATAAGCATTATTTTGGCATAACAAAATGTAAATACTAAATCTTCTATCACATATGACTAAGCTAGCCTTCAAATAACATTCTACTGTATAGAGAATTAAAATAGAATATCTTTGCACACTAGCTTTTGATATTATTCAAATTTTTTTGTTTTATAATGTGGGATACTTCGTTAAAAAGTGTCTCATAATAAAACAAGAAATCCTTCAGTTAGTTTCCTATTTTAATTTGAATGATGTCACCTTGCATCTTATCGACTTGTTGATTGGGTGCTTGGGTATAGTCTTCGTGTAATTATTGACAGATAATTTGGTCTCCCAGCATGAGGGATTTAGCTTGGGTTAAAGGTCTAGATATGTTATGTTGCGCCATGGCTACTGTCACACCTATCTCCTTGTGATGAAATAATTCCTGACAAGGGGATTGTTACATGCCCTGATGGATAGATGTGAATGATAACCTGGCCAGAGTCTTGTGCTTGTCGATGTGGGCGTATTGTTCATTGTAATTGATGTTGGTACTTGGTTTTGTAGCGCCTTAAAGCATTTGGTTTTGCACACCGTAGAGGTTTCTAGTTACTGGTCATTGAAGCCCTTGTGTCAGGTTGCTGATGTTGTCCTTTAGCATTGTAGGCATTGTCTTGCTTGTGTCGGACGGGTAGTCATTTTTATTTGTCTATTGATTATCGCATGTTTCGTCCAGTTGCATGATATGCTAGTATGTTGAGTCGTTGTTGTCTGTTTCCTGATCTACATGCGTTGTGTTCGTTGTCAAGTGGTGTTGTTTAACTGGTGTCGTTATTGCCTTCCTACTTAAAACAAAAAAAACAAAAACTTTTGTGTTGAGTTACTTGTAATCGTAACAACGGGATTGTTGCAGATTTAATATTAAACGATCATTAATCTTCGTAGTATGAACAAATTTGTATTTAAAGGGTCGGTTTTTTATTTTAATAAATAAGTTTAAGTTATATAAGTTATATAGATTAAGTGTAATTTATTAGTTGTATTTTTTTCATTTTATAAAATTTAGGGAAAACTAGAGGATAGTATTTATGGTAAAATTATATCTTAGTAAAAATATTATTAATTATATTAACTTTGTGTAATTTATTAGTTATTTTTTAAATGTGTAAAGATCAAAACTTAAAAGCCAATTAAAAATAAATATAATTTTCAAAATACTAATAACAAACTTAAATCAACAAAATTAAATAGTGAAGAATATTAAAGATCACCTATTCATGTAAAAATTTAAAAGTGTATGGACAAGTTTGGACTACAGAGTTAATCTTTTATTTTCATAAATATATATAAATTGCATAACTCGTATTTACTATTTATAATTAATTAACGTTTTTACATCGTTGAAATGTTATATGGTTTAATTAATACTTAATAATTTATCCAACTATCTTATATTTATATATATATATTTTTAGTAAATGTGATATGGTAGTTATATTTCATATGAAATTGTTTTCACAAAATTATTTATTTGTAAAATTATTAGTTTAAAAATCTGATTATAAACCTTATAATTTAATAATTTGCTAAAATAAACTATTTTCAATTTATAAATATATTTCTGTAAAACTATACATATGTATTATTACCCATTCAATAACTATCTCTCATGTTGTATATGAATCCTAACATATAAACAATAATTTTAGGCTTATTATAAGTTTGATATTAAATTTATATCTATGTATTACTACCGATTCAATAACTAGCTCTCAGATGTTTAATTATTACACATATGCATTACTACCTATTGAATAAGTATCTTTCATGTTGTATATTAATCACTACACATACAAATAATATTTTTGTCATTTATAAATATGATATAAATAGTTTTATTAAATTTTTAAAAATAATTCAATCAAAAACTTAACATTAGTTTTATTAAAACGGTTTAAAAATTTATTGCATACATGAACATGTTGATAAATATTTCCTATCTCACATTACATATATAAAAGTTCTTATGAGAAGATTACGATAAGAGTATTACATGATAGAAAATATGATAACTTTACAATTTAATTGCATACGCGATTGTAGGCCATGTTCATCGATGTATTTCCGTAGAGCATTAGAAACATCAAAACTAGCATTACCAGGTCAAAAGTATATTATATTTGAAAGAGAATAATAGGCTCGGGAGATTTGAGATCATCTGTGAGTTCCAAAATATTTTCGGAAATTTGGTAGGGTAAGTGTTTATATTTTATTGGTTAGTGTTTAAATTGAGTATTTTTTATTTATTTTTATGAAAGTGTTGGAAGGCGTATTCAACATGTATGAAATTTTATGTTTGGCTCTAGACCAATTGAGTTAATTATTAACATTATTAAGTGTTTTTTTATTGTATATTAATTAGTATAGATTTATTTTTTTTACGAAATGTTAATTGAAGAATGTTGTTTTATTTTAAAGGATAAAGTAGAATTTAAGGATACTAAGATTTCCTTTTTTAAGATAGAAATTGTACTTATTATTTATTTTATAAGAATGAAGAGGTTCATGAAAGTGGCATTGCTAATTCAATAAGGAATAAGGAACATTTTGGAAATTATTTTTTACAAAGAGATGATATGCATATTAATTATTTAATTTTATATTTGTAACAGAATGTAATTTTCAGTATAAATCAAATAATTTTTTTTATAAATATTTACTTTAACTTTATTTTCATTATAAAATTAAAATATAAAATTGATAGATTTTGAAAAAATATTTACCTTAACCCTATAAGAGTTAAATATGAAGAGAAATAAAAATATTATATAATCCATTTTTAAATTAGCATGTATCCATTTCTAACCATAACCATGGATGTTAAAAATGAATTTATATTATTTTTTTTTCTAATAGTTTTTTTACATCTCCTTTAACATAAATTTTCAAATTATATGGACATTATCTTATCTAAATTTATGGCATTTTATATGTTTTATATTTTTAAAATAAAATAAATTTATATTCATTGTTTTATTTTTGCAATATTGGAGTCAAGTAAAGTTGTCCCTTGTCCCCTATCTTTTTTGACATATAAATTGACAAGTTAGAAGATTGTTTGGAAGAAGCACGTGTCATCCCAATTCTCACTGGTGTTTTCTTTAATCTACTTCTTTATGCAGATGATATCATTCTTATGGTGAGGAATACCCATGATCTTTGAAAACAATTAAGAATCTATTAAAACAAAAGTCATGATCATTAAATCTAATAAGATCACATATGATACTTTCTTATATGACAACAACAACTTGGAGGAAGTGACTTCAGAAAAATATCTTGGTATCAATATTCACCACAAGCTCAACTAGAATTATAGCATTGAGAAAATGATAATTGGAGGACGGAAAGCTTATTATGGGATTGAAAAAAATTGTAAATCAGAAGATATTTGGATATGGGATAAGAAAAAACTCCTTTTTGAAACTCGTTTTAGTCTTGTTATTCAATATGGATGTGAAGTTTGGGGATTCCATATCTCTATAGAGTAATGGAGAAGGATAGAGAATATCCAAAAGAATTTTATAACCTATAATCTCAAAAGTAAAGGAAATATTCCCTATCCTATCCTCCTCTTAGAGGAAACTCTTTCCTCCATAGAGAACATATATATAACTAGATACCTATTATATAAGAACAAGTTAAACAACCTAGAATAAAAGAGAATTCCTAAAATTACTTCAAAATCCATCCAAAACCACCTTTGAGTCAAGCAGGGATGGTATAAATGGCCAATCTTAGGTAATCCAATGTGGAATAATCAAAGAGTTCATTTTGTAGAATAAGGATACTATGAAAAATATTATTAAATCCAAATTTAAGGAGAAAATATGGCGTGATAAAGAGTTACAGGAAAAAATAAAATTAAGGTTTTATAAGGACATAATAAACTTTAATCTAGAAGATAAAAAGTATTTGTGTATTTTGATAAGTGTAAAGAAAAAAATAAGCATCGCTAAAATAAGAACAAGTTCTCATGAGCTCCATAGTAAAACTTGACATTGTTCAATTCCTAAAATTCCATGAGATGAAAGAATGTGTCACTTTTGTGACAATAAGAGGGTTGAAAATGAAAAGCACTTTATCTTTCAAAATATGTGTCACACAACCAACCTTCCTAACCTTTTAACTCAACAAAACTATGGTGATCTTGAAAAGATTTTGTTAATCCTTTTCGAGCACAATTTTTTATTTATAAAGAATTGTAAGTAATCCCTTACCTTGTTAAGGTCAGATAAACCAATTTAGTCTCAGTGGATGTTAATCAACATCTTTATCAAATTGAAATATCAAATTTTAAAGTTATATTTTATTAATTTAATAAAAATATCAAGTGAACATGTTCTCTTAAAGTTATGATTTAATGTTATAAATAAGTTTTTTTTAATGAAATTTATGTTATAAATAAATATTTCTTTATAAGTCTAAATGGGTTTTATAAGTGTTTATTTTAGAAAGTCACTTTTCATAATGGAATAAACATGATTTCATACGTTAACTATGACAACACTTGGAAAACTAGGAATACTTATAGATGGAGCCAAACCATCTTGGTTATAAAAATGATGTAGACATTGGGGGTTCATTGATCATAATTACATAGTAGAATTGAAGTATATATTTAACATATAATGAGGTTCAATATATAGTCCATAGTAGGAATATGTGATATAAATTTTATAATTTATGATGATGATTATTTATGTTGATGTTTATTAAAATTAATATTTAATATTCTTACGTTTTATTATAGCAGTAGTTTAAACGTTTTATTTTTTGGTTGTTTTCTAGTAATTTTTTTTCTTTTAATTTTGTCTAAAATTTGGTGATGAATAGTTGGATCTATAGATTTGAGTAGCTAAGTTTGTATAATTTTAGTGTTCCAACAGTTTTTATCACGTTGAATCCATTTATACATTCATAATACAATTTAAATAATAAAAAATAGTCAAAATAACCATTTTATCCAAATTTACATCACCCCATTCCAACCAAAAACACCCCAAAAAAAATAAAAATAGAAAGTTTAACTAACACCTTTATTATATCAACAATGTAAATGTTTGCCCTTGAATCAAGTGGTAGGGCTGTAAAAATGTGTGGGAGCTAGGGGAGGGAATAAATTTGTCCTGCCCACGATCACCCTAAAAACACCTATCTCGTCCCCTCCTCTATTAAT
>JASDQU010751225.1:42724-67588 GCA_032191745.1 Picea mariana | reverse complement strand
ATGATGATGATTATTTATGTTGATGTTTATTAAAATTAATATTTAATATTCTTACGTTTTATTATAGCAGTAGTTTAAACGTTTTATTTTTTGGTTGTTTTCTAGTAATTTTTTTTCTTTTAATTTTGTCTAAAATTTGGTGATGAATAGTTGGATCTATAGATTTGAGCAGCTAAGTTTGTATAATTTTAGTGTTCCAACAGTTTTTATCACGTTGAATCCATTTATACATTCATAATACAATTTAAATAATAAAAAATAGTCAAAATAACCATTTTATCCAAATTTACATCACCCCATTCCAACCAAAAACACCCAAAAAAAAATAAAAATAGAAAGTTTAACTAACACCTTTATTATATCAACAATGTAAATGTTTGCCCTTGAATCAAGTGGTAGGGCTGTAAAAATGTGTGGGAGCTAGGGGAGGGAATAAATTTGTCCTGCCCACGATCACCCTAAAAACACCTATCTCGTCCCCTCCTCTATTAATAAATGATTCCTCTCTGATTTTATGATCCCCGTTCATCGACGTCCTTTCCTTGCGTCATGGTAATTTAAACCTTCCTTCCCTAGCTTTTCCGGCTCTAAGGAATTTCGTTTCCCATTATGAAAATTCATTTCAGTTTAATGGATGTCCTCTAGACCAGGCCTGTCCCTATCTTCTCCCCTTGTTTTATTCGCCCCCCTCGAACCCTTTTCCTCCCACTTTTCTACTTACTGTTTCTATGTGCCCCTCAGTCACCCTTCTATATTTTTTTGACTCTCCACTCCTCATATTCTCTCCTTAGGCTCTCCTTCCTAGCTGGTTTTCCTTCCAGATCCCTGTTCATGGCGTGTGGAAGCTCCAATCACCATTCTCGGGGAAGGCATCATAGTGTAGTGATTTCCAAAGCCTACATAGAGGAAGAAGATTCAGTCACTAACTATCAAGTTCATACTCTCTAAAGGTACAAGTAGAGATCGATCTTGTTGCAGTATATGTGAGAGTGTTACGCCATTTCATTGAGGATGATGTTGTCGATGCGGACATTTTTCCATGGATTCCCTACCTTGGGCCTTCTCAAGCTAGGGAGTCCAAATATTATAAAATAGTTGAATTCTACCGATATTTGAAGACATTCACGGATAAAGTTTTTGTGGAACGTCATGAGGCCCACTACGAAATTATTCGCTAGAAAGATGATTTTTAGCTACATAGGAAGATTGTTGATCACAAAATCAAATTGCTTGCTGAAAACATTGCATATATAAACCTCACCAAGCTTACATATCATGAACCCTAATTTTTATTGTAGATAATCATCCTCCTTTGGTCTAGTTTTTTTTTTATAAATATCTATTATGTTAGTCTTTCTTCTTTATAGAATCAGAGGGAGGGTATCTTTATCCCCTCCTTATCCTAGGTATCATAGTTTTAAATTAGATATTTTTAGAATTATTTATTTTTCCTTAAGTTTATGGCATACCATGTTATGTAGTTTATTCTTTACTTTGCTTCTAGTTTCCCTGAAGAATAGTAACATAGTTTTTGTAGAGTCTTTTTCATGCTAATATAAAATTATGTGGATTGTTAACTCAAAAAACAATATTGATGTTTGAATTATCCAATACCATAATAATTATAGAAAATTAAATTAGTGGGGATTCAAAGGCCCCAACCACATGAAACTACCATGCATTTATAATATAAGGTGATAAATGTTTGTTTCTCAAATATTTTCATTTATTGTGGTAACCCAAACATTAATTAAAACATTCTAGTCTATCATATTTAATAATTTTGTTTTTAAATTTCATATACAAGTCAAGTTGTATGGTTTTAATAGTCAAATTAAGTATCATGGAATGTAATGTTCTAGACTTGACATGGTGAAGTCAAGCTATGTAAATATTGATGCTGGAATATAATATATAATAATGCAATATGCTTGTAAATAGCATAAGAGTGACTATGATTCCATTAGAGGAGACGAGTAAAGGAAGTCTATGGGAAATAAAATCCTCTATTTCCAAATTTGAGTCTTAAATCTCATCCCTTTTTCACTATGCGCTTTAAATAAAGAGATCCACATTCTTTAACTTATAAAGCCAATCATTGCTAACATTTAAGAGGTTTTTGGGGAAATATTCTCATGTACTTATTGAAGCATGAGTTGATTACAATCATTATGAGGAAGTGTAAAATTGCTACATGGCTAGTATTATAAGTAATATCACCCTTCATTTTCCTCAACTCTTTAATTTCCATTCACTACATCTTTTATTCCATCATTATCACAATCATATCGTAGACATCTCATGTCATCCACATAGCTAACCATGAAATGGTTTGGTAATTGACTCAAATTAGTGTTGTGAAGAGGAAATCATAGATGGTTTGTGAATTAAATATAGGTATAGGTTGAGATAGAGGTTAGACAAGTTAGGAATACATCACCGAGTATGCATTTCCCACTCTTTGGATCCTTGAGAGAAAGGTACTATTCTTGTAGAAAATTCCCAAAAAGAATACAGTATATTTGGTTCATTTTTCCCGCACTAAAAGGATTGGAGGAACATATATCCATGAGGGACTATTCAATAGAGGATTGGAGGAACATATAAACATGAGGGACTATTCAATACAGAAAGGGAAGATATTTTTGTTGTTGTATGGTGTAGTGAAAGAGAGGTCCATGACTATTGAATGGCTACTTGAGATGTTTCAAGTACTCCATAATTAATAGATTAAGTGAGCATGGGAAAAAATAAACTGGGTTGAGAAAGATAAAATCTTGTATTCTAGTTTCTTCAAGTTGACGGCATCATAATCTTAACTTAGATGCGGTATGGCAGAGGATACAATAAAACCCTTGACCAAACATATATATATATATATATATATATATATATATATATATATATATATATAATGTTTTAATTAATTATCCTTCAATTTAATTAATAACATTTAATTAATAAAAATATATTAATCCATAAATTTATTTCCATAAATTTTAAATGTTATACAAGTGCCATTTTATTTACTTGTAATCTTTCTAAATAGACTTAAGAAATATAATTAAACATGAGATTAAAATTTAAAATCTTTATAATGTTGCTACTTGTCGCATGGCTACTTATAAACACCATTTAAGAGGATACTTCCTACAAAGTCCATTTTCAAATCCAAAATGTTTTATGGAAATTTAAGATTATTATATTGATTTAAATGTTATATATTAAAATTATTATATTAATTTAAATATTATATATTATTTGATTTATTTTAATTACATATTGACTTAGAGATTGAGAGGATTTATTCAAATTTTGTTAGATAATTAAAAAAATTAGTTTAAATTACAAAAATAGATCATATTAATAGTTTTCTAATATGAATTATTAAAAATATTTTAAAAAATAAATAAAGATTATTGAAATTAATTTTTATTAATAATTTTAGAAAATAGTTTAAATATTTTATAAAATCATTAAATCCAATCCTAAAAATTTGTTGATTAAACATTTCAACAAATAAAATTCAACATTTATATTATCAAGTTGTTGATTACACACTTCAACAAATAAAATTCAACATTTATATTATACTTGATTATAAGAGATGTCGCTACTTTTAATACAAATTGAGTGTATAAATAGATATAATCTTCAATTTAATGACTATTTAAAAAAAACATAATTTAATTATTAAAATTATTAACACATTAAAATAAAACTGTGTAAATACTTTTTTACATCTAACCTTTTATTAAAAACATTAATTTTAGTTTTAATATTATGCTCTTAGATGTATTTCTATGAATATGTCTTTATATGCAACTTTCTCCATAGGTAAACATCGTTTTTAAAGAAACCTACCCATTATAAAAAAATCTTCCCAAAATGAAACTAAGTTACGTTTTAAGTTGAAGTGTGTGACACTTAACGTAACTTTCTCCTATAGTTTCTGCTACTGCTACCTACTAGTGTTCCCCAATGAGCCCTTCCAATTCTTGATCGAGAGCCACCAGCTTGATTCGACTAAGAGGGCCATTAGCCATTTCACCAGCTTCAAGTTCCGGTGGCGGGATAGACAATTCTGCTTGAGGAGAAAGTATCACACATCTATTGTTATAGCCATTTGAAGATGTTACGTTGAGGATGTTGATTACAATGTAGGCCAATGAAATTCAAATGAGTACATGGAAGTCTTATCAAAATTTAAACGTGTATCAACAAATTTAGAATAGAAGAATTAATCTTCTATTTTAATAAATGCCATTAAACTATAAAACTTATATTAACAAATTAATTAGTTATGCTTACAACGATGAAATGTTAAATGAATTAATCAATAATTAACAATTTATGTTATACCAGTATCTTAATGTGTTATCATAATCATGTATTTTATATAATATTACTTTCATAAATTGATCAAGTTTTTCTACCAATTAATCAACTAACTTATTTTCATAACATAGTCATACGCTAGTATACTTTTATTTATCATTTTAATATAAGTTTTGATTTAATGGACAATTTTTATGGACAATTTTCACTTAGGTGTCATTTTGACTAAGAAATTTTCAAGTGACATTTTACAACGGCATTTTTCACTAAGGCATACTTCTATTACCCTAATTATGAAGGCATTGTCATGGGCCATTTTGAATAAGACAAGTTTATGGGGATTTTTATTGAGACATTTTCAAGTGGCATTTTCATGGAGAAATTTTCACACTCTTATTTATAATTTATTTCATCTATATTCGTTTATTCTAATATTAATAGTTCACTGACCTCGGGAGGTAGAGCAATAGATGATACAGTGCATTGTTAAGGAACTCTATTATGTGAAGTCACTCGTTCAAAACCCTCAACTTACCTTGTGTGTCACATGCAGGGTTGCATTGACATGCCTGGAGGTTATAGTGGTAACAGTCAGATAAAACGACTTTGTGTCATGCAAATACATTCTCGACTAGTTCTTGATTCCGCTAGTGATAAAACAAAATGAACATTTTACCTCATGTACCAAAACCTCTCAAAGGGAGACCTAAAAAAATAACCGTAAATAGTCTTTGTGGGTATACAAAAGAATTAAATAAATGTAGAGAAGAAAGAGAAGACAAACTTCAAAAAAATTTAGAGGTAATGCTTGATAATAAGTTTAGATTCTTTGAAGACGAATTTATAAATATATAACCAATAAAATATGAGGATTGGATCCTAAGTTTCATAAAATGGAGACTAGATTACAATAAATGGAAAAGAAACGACAAGAAAATAAAGAATCAACCCAAGAAGGAGAGGTCATTAATATAGAATATCTTAATCTAGGGATCAAGATTAAAGATCTATAGGTAAATATAAATAACATTTTTTCCCTAAATAATTTAGAAAGCGAATTGTATATCAAACCCATGAAAGAGGAAATGAATAACCTTATAGACTTAGAACATGGGTGTAACAAAGGAGCCTCGAATGCCCCAGATGGGGTGACAGACGGCGCAATTGTGCCAGGTGGGAATGAAAGGGGACGCTGCGTAAATGTTGCCAGCGACTCACAACACTCCAGCCATTAATCTGCATGCACACGCACAGGAGATATCCCTCAAGCAGTACCCTCGCGCGAGTGCAAAGTACCTCACCCCAGAGCACTAACCAACAGGAAATAATGGCGAGGTTTAATGCCATGGATATAATAATCATGTTGATAATGGAGTTCGTTGTTTGGGACGTGAAAGCAAGCAACATTTCGCTCCGGGGAGCCTACTTTTCACAAACGAACCAGTGCTGCGGAGGCCTCACTTTGGCTTCTTGGGTACAGAGACTGCACTTGGCAACTCCGCCTCCCCTTCGCAACAAACTGATAGACACAAATAGCACCAAGACTCTTCGTGGGGGACCAATCATGCCTCGAATCCGAGGGAGACCACTACATGGGGCGACCTGGTATGCTGCAGAGTCCAGGCATAAGCAAAAGCAAAAATTTGAACGAGCCATGGCAATTGTCACTCATCGACGAAAGCTCAAACTGAGAGCACCTCCAAGGGTGATCGTAGAAGAAGTTATACCAGCAAGCAGCCCGCCAAGCCCTCCCGAGCTCACTCTCTTCACCATTCTAGAGAATTGGAACCCAAGCGCAAGCTCTGGCTCCTGTGGCCTCCTTCAACCTGTAAGTGAGGAGCCCGTCCTACCCACAGTCATCGATGAGTGGCCTTATACCCCCTGCTACGTGGTTGAGGAGATCCCCACCGAGGACACCGAGGCGACGGAGGATACAGGGCAAGAGCGCCAATGACATCAGCCAAAGGAGGAGGACGAGGACGCCTGCAAGGATAACACGGCCAGCCACAGCCAGGAGCAGCCACCTGTTGCAAATTGGGACTACCTCAACCTCGTTTTTGATATCAAAAGCAAAATGGACGATCAACTCTTCCGCCTGGCACAAATAGAGCAGTGGCTCGACATGTTTTTCGCGGCACACTCTCGAGCAGTGTCCAAAAAGCAATGCCCGACCTGTGCGCGCACCTACACGTTCCCTGCGCGATGGAGGCACACCGAGGTATAGAACAAGCTGCATGGCTCACAGGTTCCATCATGTTTTTGTGCTATGGATATACTACCTCCCTTGTGTTAGCTAGATATTATGCTGTCATAGTTTTAGCTAGAATAACCAGCCTTCAGGCTGTAATTATCAGTCCCGGTTTCCTTCGGGCGGGACATAACGCTGATAACTCTGTAAATTTTTCCACCTATGCTTATGGTGTGACACCTAGATATGGATGCCCAGCTGTCCCGGTTTCCTGCTTAGGCGGGACAGCTGGCATCACTCACTGTCTGGACTATTGTATTTTGATCATAGCAATATAACAGGTACTGCCTCTTTTTACTTAAAAAAAAAACAAAAGAGCCTCGAATGCCATAAATTTTAAAAGAGAAAAAAGATGCAGACATGCTAGCACTAGTAAGAACTAAAAAATTATTACAAATTGAAACAAGATGATTTGTAGAAGCAAAGAGGATGCATAAAATAATTAAGAATAAATATAAGTTAATACATATTAAGTTAATATCTAATCATCATAAATATGGAATATTTAGTACAAATATAAGCATAAAATGGCCAAAATTATTTATAAATGAAGACCTCATTCCAGAAGACCAAATTGAATTAAGGAAGGAATTTCAAAAGGTAAAAGAAGCGAGGAAAGATGTTAGGGTCCTAACCTCCCTAACCGTCATGTATATAGAATAATATATTTTTTCTATGTAATAAAGTCCATCATTAGTAAATAAGTCCTATGTAATAATGTGAACATGTCTAATGTAAGAAGACTTACTAGTAGGTTTCGCCTCTAGAAATTTCTCATGAATATAAAAACAATATATATATAGAGGTAGAAATCATTGAAAATATTTTCTTATGAAATGATTTGTACTCAAGTTTTAGTCTATTGGAGATTTCCCCCTCGAAGAGGCAAGTGAAATTTTCTCTCAAGATAGTAAAGGTATCATCATTTGCATCTATATTGCGACTATGTTTATTGTTTCATCTCTTTCTATTAAATATTTTTGGTAATAATTTTTCTCTACATGTTTCATTCTGCTATCTTACAACTGGTATTAAATCCCTTTCCTAGACATACTTTTAGGGAAAAATAATTAAGCTAGATATGTGTTCGAGCATGTATAAAGAACCACAATGATTTTTTGTTTAGTGGGTAAAAATATGGATGGGTAAGAATACACACATGAACTACAGATGGTTTCACCTTGTTGGAAACCCCTATAACACATGTTGGTACCCCTTCGAGTAGTACCACATCATATATTACCTAAACCTGCAATTTCACTCCTCCATACTCTTGGGTATATCTAGAGTCCTTTATATGTCCTAAAACTAGCCATAGATTCCCCATTTGACTTTTTCACTATTATAGTGTCACTTAGAGCAACACTCAGGAATACTACTCTCGCATACCTTGGTAATCGAGTAGTACAAATAATGGTACAACATATCTCCTTAGTTATATCTTTGTGATATTGGACTGCTTACTACTATTGGACCCCACTGATATACAAGAGAGGGATAGCATAGGGCATTCCCTTGACCTTAGGAATCCCCCAAACCCTAACGCTTTCTCCCATAATAGAAAATAATAGAAAGAGTATTGAAATTTTGCACATCTAATGTGGGAAAGAGTGCTTCCTACTACCAAGATGTGAAATTCCTACACAATATTTATTATTAATAATTTTGGCATTCTTTCATTGTAGTATTAATCAAATAGGAGCAAGCATTGTAGGAGTAAAAGAAAAAAAAAAATGAGTAAAGTGGCCCCACTAGCACCCTTATATGGGACTTATCCCATTGGATTCCTCTCTTTGCATTGATCGCAATGTGATTTACTTGTATTTTTCCGCAATATTTTTTGCAAACATATTATTATATGTTCTGAGCATAGAATCACATAATTAAGTAAAACTCTCATAATTATTTCACAAGGGAATAGTTATTTTGTCACAATTTCATAATTGAGAAAAAAAATCATAATTGAAAAAAAAAATCATAATGAGTTTGCAAAAGCTCATACTTGAGCATAGAACATGAGCAAAAACCTCATGAGAAATAAATTCATAAGAATTTGGAAAAATATCATAATTGAACATGAAACTAGTGCATGACTTGTAATTTTTTGGTTCATGTTGTAACATTATTTAAATTTTAATAAAAATCAAAATTTCTTAATATTTAGTTTGGTTTTAAATTATTAGTTAATTAGTTAGATAGTTGTTTGAATTTGAAAATTTTCTTTATTTTTATTTGAAGTTTAATTTAGTTTAGTTTTTAATGTTGTTTTAATTTTATAATGCTATTAGTTTTAATAAATAGATTAATAAAACTTTAATAAGATTTATTATGGTGTATTATATGTATCCATAAATTGTTATTACATCACAGGTAGATTGAGCATGATTATAATAAATCAACTGTCCAAATGTTATTTTTCCTCACCCTTCATATCCATGATGTTTAATAAAAGGGAGGGGTTCCTGAAACAATATGGCATGATTTTCGACAAAACCGCAGGGAAGTGACACGTTAATTCCACCCCCCTTGAATGGTTTTCAAAACCATTATATGACCCCCAAAAAAACATACAAAAATGATGAAGTGACAACGAGGCATGATTATGTCAGGTGAGGAAAATGTGAAATGACATTTGTTTTAAAATTTATATATTTTAATTAGTCATTTCAACCAGTTAGAGTTTGCTACATATTTTAGGGTTATTTATGATGATTAAAAGTTAAGATATTGCGGTTAAAAGTTATTCTCGTCCATGGGGGATTGAACTTAAAATTGTTCGAATTACCCATTGAAATTTCAGCCAAATCTCTAATCTCTCTGGCTTAAGCTTTATCTCGGGTATTTAAAAACCGTTTCACTCTCTCTTATTTTAATTTTAAAAATGGAATTGTTTAATTCTGTTAAAACCATAAGACAACTTATTTCCTAAGAGAAAGACTTGGTCGATATGGATAGTGATATATATGACCTAGCAATGTATTTTGACCTATTTGAATTACACCAATTATATATGCAAGATTTCAGAGACCTTCATGATTTTTATCATGCATGGGATTCTGATTTAGCGAATTTTATTGTTCCTCATACATACCATTTTCCTGAATTCATATCTTAATGCGCCAAAAATAACAATCTATCTCAAAGGTCTGTCATTTCATAGAATGGGGTTAGCTTTATTTGTGATAAATTTCCAATCCATCACTGGATTGTTTAACTTTCCTCAAACCGTCAAAGTGAAACATGAAATTAGAAAGTATTAGCTACATGTTTCAAAGAATTAATTTATGGAGATATAATTATTTTACTTGAGTCCTAATCTGGGTCAAAATATCAATGTTTCTGAAGATAGTGTCATCCTTACAATTAATACTCTTCCTTAAATATATAGGAAGATTATAGCAACGATGACTACAATTTTAGGGAATGACAATGATAAAACTGTTGATGAGTATATTCTTGGGTTTATGAGTTCTATATGTCCACCTACTTTTAAATCCCTAGTGAAGTACAGTTATGCCCATTATTTAGCTGAAAATATCCATTTTCAATTGTTAGAGTTTGAAACTAGTTATGTCCTTGTCCTTTTAAATCAATCACGATGAAGCTTTACCTAGATTTTTCTCAGAATATATAAGTTTGTTACAATTGAGTCCTGATACAATGGTAGGAGATTGGTATTTTTTTTAATATCACACATAAATTAGAATTTATGGTGCTATAGTTCAACCTTTTTCTCTTGCCTATATTTCTGACACCTAGATATTTTTCTCTTGAATTGATAAAGAAAACAACAAATTCTCATTATATTCATTTTGTGTCTAAGAAACAAAAGGAAACTTTTCAGTTGAAGAAGAAAGTAGAACCTTTTATTGTAAACAATAGAGCATCTTTTCAAGATGCAAAGTTCTTCAAGAAATAGGATTCCAACAAGGTGAAATGTGGATCTATGATCCTCATTCTATTATTTCCACTAAAAGAACAGATCTTGTCTCCTCCCCTTGTCACAATCAATCAAAACCACAACTGGGGCTACTAAATAATCAAGATATCTTGGAAGATATACAGAGAATTTTGTAAATTCAAGAACAAGGTTCTATTCAACCATCAGAATCACCAGTGATAAGAAATCCACAACCATTTGAGAAGACATATGAGAGAATAAGTACAAGATCAATTCAAATAATGTCAAAGGAAGAGGAAGAACAATCAAGAAAGAATTAGAAGACCGAAGAATATGCAGAAAAAAGAGCCAGATAAGACAAAATGTATTGCAATCATCAAAAATAGAATATGTAGTTGTCATAGAATTTTTATCATCAACAAATGCATAGAACTTAGAAAGTCAAGATGGAAAAGAAGCATTGGGAGCATAACTGTCAAAGTAGGAATATATTTACCATAAATTTATCGGAATTAACAGGAAAAGTGTGAAAATTAAAAATGATATTTACCCCCAAATCTATGATGAAGGATCATCTTAGAACATGCTTTTATCTACGCTGGATTATGAAAAGGGAAAGATAAATATATTTGTATTAGAATTAAAGGATTAATATCACTAACATCTCAATTGATCTAAAGGCAATGAATTATGTTGATGAAATGTATTTTTATATGAAAACTAGGGAAATGTTTCATAGATATGTCACGCTAGTTGCTCTTGGAATGAAGAAGTTGTAGACTACGAATGAAAAGATTCAAAATCAACTGAAATGGGAAAAATTAGCAAACAAAACCAAGCAAATGAGGGTTAAAGATCTTGATAAGTGGGTGATTGAATTAGAAGCTAATCCAAAAGATAATGAATCTATAGAAGCTCTCATGAATACGAAAGATAATCAAATATAATCATTAAATAAAAAGCTTATTATATCTAGAATTGATCATGTTCAAACACCAGAATTGCAAGCAATGCAATAGGAGAAAGATCAATTTTTGAGATAGGTGGTATAGACGAAAGATCATATGGATCTGTATGAACAACAAATTGTATCATTAAAGAAAATTTCTTCTTTACATTCTTCAGAACCAATAGACTCATTTGAAGAATTAACCGGAGCATTATTAGAGATTAATTTAAAAGAAGTTGAGATTGAAAAACTCAAGAAAACAATGTTTGTACAAAATGATGAAATAAATATTTTTAGCAAACAACTAAAGGATAAAGATAAAAACATTGAACAATATCGAAAGATAAATTCCAAATTACAAGGAGATGTGGAACAGTTACAAGATAAATTAGCTGGTAAACAATACTTGATAGAAGTAAGACATCCCATCTCGGACCAAATCATAATAGAGGTTACCAAAATGTTAGATTGTTTTAAGTTGATTGGAGAAGAGGAATAATTAAACAATGAAGCAGATACGGTTATACAAAAATCTTTCCAAGAATTGGAAAATAGACCATAAGCAACACCAAAAATTATAAAATCTCTTAATTATATCTCAAAGGAAGAGCTAAGCAAAAAATGAATCAAAGATAGAACTTCAATGGTGATGGAGACAGATTTTTTTTTTACTAAGACATGTTTGATCCAACAAGCCGAGAACAAGTGCATTATGGTCAAAATGAATTTTGAAATTTTCTCCAATAATATCAATAAGTTAATATAGATGGGTTTTCCTACTTTTTGGAGTAAAAAATGAGGGATTTCTATATTTGAAAATAACATACATATTTTGTTTGATCTCATAGAAAGTGATGAAAAGTTTAAATAAATGACCATAGTTATAAGAGTTCAAACAATAGTGGAAAACTTGATTGATGATTTTTATTTTCTATTACATATTAAACATTTTTTTTGACAGCTCCAACATATGATAAATATAATGAGTTAGATATTGCATATAGGAGAATGATGCCATATGATTAGTACCCTTCGAATGAGGATTGTAAATTTATAATTAATTTCATATAGGAATGAGTCATATAAATGAAAATAGTAAAGCTATGAGATATTGTAACATCCCTGATATAGTCCCTAGTTTAATTAATGCTTAATCTAGATATAATGTGTGGCTACGGCCAAGTGATGTCTATGAGAAATGTATTTCTAAGTTTTAATAATAAATTGTGATGAAAGATGCTAAGAGGAAAGGGAAAAAGATGGGGGATGAATTAAAACACAAGAGAGGGGATGGACTAGGAGAATATATAAGAGGGGTCCAATGGGGAATTACGCATGTCTATTAATTCCACCCACATTTCTGAATTTTATTATCATTATGTATTAAACTTTATTTTTTGATTAAGTTTCCCCAAGGCCAATCATTGAATGAATGTAAGAGGGTGGGTGTGAGAAGTCACATGCCATAGTTATTGGAAGCATGGGTGGCTCATAACAATGAGCTTGGGGAAGTGTATGAGCTATTACAACAATTTTAGACAAATAATGTTTTTGCATGAACAACACATAGAGACCAAAAAAGAGAGCTTGTAGCTAGAAAATCCATGAAGGGTGATTTATAGGACATGTTGGAGTGTTTTCATAGTTTTTTGGCACTACATACTGAAGAGTTAGGTTGTTAGGCCTGAAGAGTGAACTCTTGTGTGAGTTTCAATGTAACAAAAAATGTTTTTTCTTGTTTTTCCTCATATTTTTCCTAGCAATGAGTTCCCTTGAGTTCCCAATAGAGAAATTTCTACTTACATGTTCCAGAGATACCCTAATAAATTAATGGGATGCCCGAGGGATTGATCTCATTGAAGGGGTACTCTCCTTGGATTGGGTAGGTTCAGAGGAAGAGAGATGGTTGAAAATCGATATAGTTGTAGGAGAATACCAGTGGGTTGTAGATTTTCTAATCTACGTGTGGACATTGGGAGACCACCCTATTTTATGGATTGTCATCCCGAGCTTGCGGGTGACTTTTTATTGATATTTGGAAGAAAAATTATATGGTTGGGTGGAACCTCTGTCGCAAGCAGTTGGTTCCACAACTATTCTGAAGGATAAATGTTTTATCTTATTGTTTTGTTATTTTATGAGTTAAATTGCCGTGTATGAACTCTATGTATGAGACTGATTTATACATTGTTTTAATAAGTTATGATATGTACTCATGCTTGTTTAAAATGTTGTAGATGCATTTACTAAATGGTAACAATTGTTAAATTTAGTTGTAATTTGTGAATGGAAGTTGCAAAAATTTAATTAGATAGCATAAAGTTTAATTTATGATTTTTCTACATATAATGGTCCTCAACTCGACTGTGGGATGTTACATTATTGTATCAGATCTTTGGTTCAAAAAATTATCTTGTATGGGCCAATATAAGTTCCAATTGGATAAATTTATAGTATAGTATTTTGTCCATCATGAATTTGGGGAAAAAAAAGAAATAAGAGTGAAATCGCCAAATTCGTTAGAAAAATTAGAGTTTAAATGATTCAAAAATATCTCATGATTTTAATGGAATAAATATGCAGAGTTGCAGAGTGAAAAATCAACTTGGAAAGTTGAATTTCATATTCTAATGGCCATCATAACATTTTGACAAAGTTAACGAATCGACGATCAAGATCATGTTCGATCTCCAGATCAACAATAGAGATTTGTTCTGATAAATTTAAACATTAATATTGATTTCATAGGTTTCCAAGGTCTAGAAGATCAATGGCCAGGATGTTAGATTTGTTAGTTCAGAGGTACCTCTGCATCAGCAGTGCCCAACATGCAAAAGTGACAGAGCACACTTTCTTCCTAGTGAAATTATAAAAAAAAATTATAAACTAACTTTATAGAGTATTTTTATAAGGTTGGGTCATTTAATTTTTAAGTGTAAAAGTGACTTTATAATGTTATGGATCACTTTAGTGACTTAAGTGACCTCAACCAATGATTAAGTTGTGACTGTTGATCTGACAAGGGAAATATCTAATATTAACCATCAATCTCATTGAAATACCAAGGGTTAGGGAAGTTACACTTTCAAATTAGATAAAGTCATCTCATGAGAGAGATAGGGGGGCATTTGTTGAGGAGATTTGGAGGGAACGTGAAAAAGCACACATCCCAAGAAGGATAATTTTCTTGGAGGGAAATAGCTTTAGCATTGGAAGTTGGCACACATCCCTAAGATTGGGATTGACATGCACTTAAAGGAAACTTCGACATTAAAGTGTATCAGTACCATACAACAAATAGGTTGTACAATATGGTTTTTTGGAGGATGTACAACAATGTTGTTGGATTTGCAGCTACAGCCATGCATAGAAATCAATCTTGAATTTAGGAATGAATTTCCAGGTGTTAACTCAACTACTAACAAATAGGTACAATGGGGTATTGGTCTGTACCTCTTCCGGGCATGAAAAAAAAGGTTTATTTCTACTATTTGTGACTGTAGAGTCTGTAGAATTTGTATTGGAAGTCTAGTTTTGATTTCACACTGTGTTACTCATGAAATAAGTGATTTTTTTGCTCAGATAGAGTGAAAGTATTGTTCATTAATGTTGAATATTTAATGTTGTTGTACTGATAATTTTCCCTAAAGTTTAATAAAGAAACATTATCCTTAAATTTTTCATTTATGTTTCCTTCAAGAGGCATTGCCCCAATTTTTATGTGCCCAACGGAATAATTTGTCCATTGTTCAAATATATTCCATTGTTGGTTTTAGTTTTAGATATATGACATTTGTGTTTCTTCTCATTATGTACAATTTTGTATTGGGTTTTAATGCTTTACTATTGAATCTAAATAGGAGGTTGAAATCAATGTATGTGATAATGAGTTTTTGAGGTATTTTCAACATGGTATCAGAGCAGGTGCTTTGAAGTTCAGTGGAAAGTTTGTCACTTGGGATATCAAGTGATTTGTTGGGGTACTTTCTTGAAGAAGGAGAAAGAGGATTCTTTGTTAGGTGGACAAATATGACTTCCAACATCAGGTATGAATACAAGCTGAAAGGGATCTCCAACTACTTGTAGTGGAAGGTGATAATCACAAGTGTACTCAAGGATAACAAGTTTTGGTCATTTGCAAACATTATCATGCCAATACATGTGACAGATCCCATAACTCTAGATGTTCATGAAGTTAACGAATCCAAGACTCAGAGAACCATATTGGATAGAGACAAAGACCACATTATTCAACATTTGGATGAGAAGAATACAACCAAATAGATGTGGGATACGCTGAAGAGTTTGTATGAGGCGAAGAACAAGAACCATAAAATGGATTTTTGAGTCAAGATTTATAGTACTAGGATGGACGAGGGAGAGATTGTGGCATCCTACCTCACCTGGGCTACATGGATGAAGGATGTGTTGGCATTTGTCGAAGAAGTTATTCCATACTCAAAGTTCATGTGCATAGTTCTCAAAGGATTCAACAAGGAGTGGAAGGTTTTCATGAAGTGGGTGGTGAGGAGAGAGAAGCTCTCTAACTAGAGCATATTGTGGGATGAATTTACACAGGAGTATATTTAGGAGGGGTATCAGGAGAACGAAGTGGATGGTGCATATGAGAAGAATGTTTCTCTTGTAGGAAACGACACTGAGAAAAACAAGGACATGAGAAAGGTGAGATGCTTTACATGTCACAAGACTAGACACTACGTTATTATGTGTCAAAATAAGAAGAAGAAGAAGTCACAACCATAGGTATCATCATTAGCAGAGATTGTTGAGTTTGCAAAGAAATATGAGAGCGTGTTTTTCTCGCATGATTGGCAGTAGTGTTATTATGTTCGAGGACATTGACATGTGGTTCGTGGATAGTGGAGATTCCTAGCATATGAGAGGGATGAGGTCAATGTTCCTTAGTTTTTTAGAAAAAAACTTAGATTATTGTGTGGGTATTGGTACCAACACACAACTTTTAGAGAAGGGGGTTGGAAGTTCTAGATTCCAACTAGATTCAGGATTATTTATGGAGGTTGTTGGAGTATTTTATGTTCCAGAGATGAAAATTAACTTACTCTTAGTGCCAGCTCTAGAGGTTGATGGATTTGGATTTGCATTTTTTTGTGGCAAGGTATTTTTATATTGAGAGGAAAAAAATCCAGACAATAGTTTTTCTTGGTGTCTGGTATGAGAGGTTGTATAGGTTGTTGGGATGACCTATGTTGCAGTCTAATGGATTTATGGATTCAGATTCTGTGTTGGAGAGTGGGAAATTTTCTCATGAGAGAGAGTTGATACTGGGAAATCAATCCTCTTACAGGACTCTCACAGGACTCAATAGGAATGATTCAACACAGATGGATGTTGCAGAGAGAGTGAAGTCTCCTAGGATCATGTCCTTAGTTCATGGATCAGTAGAGGTAGCAATGAAGGCTTCTAGCATAGTGGGAGTAGTGGATTTCTGTAGTGTCACTTTTCACTACCGAGGCTTTCAAAACTCCCTTTATCATTCTGTACATGGACTTTTTACATAAATCATACAGGCATTATATAACCACATGTGTTCAAACAAAGAAATACATTTTAATTATCAGATTAAACATATCTCGTTCTGCTATAATTAAACATTCCATAGCATTTAACAATAATTCATTTACACAGCGGAAAACATGATACGTAAACACCACAGTCATGCACAACATGACAATAACATAGTTAGATACTTATCTTGTAACAGTGGTGAAATATACCAACCTAATGCAGGCCTTCCACGAACCTCCTAGCCTTAGACCGCATTGTTCATCAGCTCAACAGTGGGTCACCCTCGAGCTGGAACTGAGCTCCACCCCACGGCAAGGAATCCTAGGCTAGGTTGAGGTTACAAGGAAGTCAGCACGGAAATATCTGGAAGGATTCTTCCCAAAGATGCCATCTTACGCCCACTACTACTAGACTCTCATTCCCCACATGCTTGTTTTTCCCGGGAGTATACACCTTCACACGCATAGTCCATCGGTGCTAACCTCCCTCTCCGGGTCTTGGCAACAGGCCGGATCTGGAAGTCTCGGAGCCCATAGCTGGTGTTGGACACTCTCTAGAAGAAAACCCTTCCCAGCAAAGTCTTTCACCTGGAAAGAGTTTCTCACAGGCCTGACAACCTGTCTCTTCCAACGATAGTCACCTCCCTCACCTAGAGAGAGATCATACACCATCTTAGTCACAACTTGCACTGGCCAGCAAGCCACGCACGATAGAGTTCTGCGTGACCGCCATAATCATCCAGGAATACAGACTCGGGCTTCTCACACAAGCTCATCAATGGCGGCAAGGTCTCACGGTGTTGAATCCGGCAGCGCGTGACAACAATCCACGCAGGGAAATACACAAACTCCCTGATTCTGAACGGGTGAAGAGTGAACTAGCCTTTAAGATGGACACAAGATTCTCGGCTCTCAGAACAGAGGGCATACACGGATTTTGCAGAACAACCACAGGCTTTATGGCTTTCAGAGATGAACTAGGGTATTCTTGCAGAGACCGACCCCATGATTCTATACAGGGGTGTTCTTGCAGATGTCGTATCGGTTCCACGCTCAGAGGTTCGGGTCCGAATGGAGAAGATCCCCCTCACACGGTTCATCTCGGCTATTATGTTTGCATGCACCAGGGTTGACACTTGTCACCCTGGGAATTGCATGCGTTTCCACAGCGTGCATCCCCTTTGCACGTTTTCTCCTTGCTAGGAACTTAGGATAAAAATAAAATACACATGGCTTCTTGGAAATAATATTAAAATATTATTCCCAGGCTTAAGCCCCCTAGGCTCAACACTTAGCCCCTTTTTCCACCTTCCAGCCCCTAATCCCTTGCCCACTCTGTAGACGCTCAGTCCCCCTTCACTCATTCATCATGGTCCGTCTGCACCTGGAGGTGTTTATATTTTATTAATCATTCTTTATACATACAAGTACAATAGTAGGCTCCTGGCCTTCAACAGTTAGGCTCCCTGGCCTAACAAACACATAAGCCGACCAGCTTATACAAAACTTGGCTCACCAGCCTATAGAACATGTTTACAATTCATTTCATATATCATGATTTGCAATGGGGCTCGGCCTTGGGGACACTACAATTCCTATTTAGAGGGAGAAAATGCTTCTAGCAAAAATGGAGTAGCTACGACAACTGAATTGAGGACAAATTCTGGTGGAGGTACCATAATCACCTCTCTTGCAAAGACTGACTGTTAGAAATGGTATCTCAGATGTATTTCTCTATCATGTGGAAGTGACTAAGTACACTTTCTTCCTAGTCATTTTATAATATGTTTTTATAAAGTAATTTTATAAAGGGATTTTATAAAGTTGGGTATTTTAATTTTTAAGTGTAAAAGTGACTTTATGATGTTATGGGTCGCTTTAGTGACTTAAGTGACCTCAACGAATGATTAAATCATGACGGTTCATCTGATGAGGACAATACATAATATTGAATTTAAATCTCGTTGGAAGACCAAGGGTTAGGGTAGTTACACTTTAAAATTAGATAAAGGTTGCTCATGAGGGAGAGAGGGGCGAACTTGTTGAGGAGATTTGAAAGGAAGGTGAAGGGGCACACATCCCAAGAATTTTTCTTTGATTGGAGGGAAAGAGCATGAATAATGAAAGTTGGCATGCATCCCTAGAAGAGGGATTCACAGGCACTTCAAGGAAACTTCAACATTAAAGTGTATCACTAGAGTACAACAAAAAGGTCATACATTACACTTTTGTTGAGGTTGTACAACAAGTTTTGTTGGATTTGCCGCTACACCCATGAAAGAAAATCAATGTTCTGTTTAGGCATGGATTTCTAGGTATTACTCACCTGATAACAAATCTATATAGTAGGGTACTAGTCAGTACCTCTTCTGGGAGTGAAAATGAGGTTTATTTCTACGATTTGTGACTATATAGTCCGTACAGTTTGTACTAGAAGACTAGTTTTGATTTTAGTTTGTGTTACTTAGGAAATAAGTGAATTGTTCTCTCAGATAGAGTGAAATTACAGTTCATTAATGTTGAATATTTACTGTTGTTGTACTCAGAATTTTCCCTAAATATGAATAAAGAAAAATTCTACTTAAATTTGTCATTTTTTTCCTATTTTTTCTTCAAGAGGCATTGCACATATTTTTTTGTCCCAAATGGAATATTTTTTCTAATATTTAGTTATATTTTGATGCTAGTTTTTAGTTTAAGATCTCTGACATTTGTGTTTCTTCTCATTAAGTACAATTTTGTATTGGTTTTTAATGTTTTACTATTGAATCTTAATAGGAGGCTAAAATCAGTGTATGTCATGTTGAGTTTCTAAGTTATTTTCAACATGGTATCATAGAAGGTGCTCTGAAGTTCAGTTGACAGTTTGGCACTTGAGAAAATAAGTGATTTACTAGCGTATTTTCTTAAAGAAGGGGAAAGAGGGTTCTTTTTCAGGTGGAAAAAGATGAATTCCAGCATCAGGTTTGAATATAGGTTGGAGGGGATCCCTAACTACCTATAGTGGAAGATGAGAATCACAAGTGTTCTCAAGGAGAACAAGTTTTGTTCATTCATGAAGACCATCGTGCCAATACCTATGGCATATCCCATAACTTTATATGTTCATGAAGTGAATGAATCCAAGACTCATAGAATCATCTTGGATGGACTCAAAGACCACCTTATTCCACATTTGGATGAGAAGAAGACAAGCAAATAGATGTGGGATGCACTGAAGAGTTTGTATGAGGAAAATAACAAGAAAAGAAAAATGGATTTCTGGGACAATATACATAGTAATAGCATGATCAAGGGAGAGAGAATGGCCTCCTACCGCACTCGGGTTGCAAAGGTGGAGGATGAGTTGAAAAATTTTAGATAAGTTATTCCAGACTCAGCGTTGGTGCATACAACTCTCAAAGGCTTAGCCACTGAGTGGGAGGTTTTCATGAAATACGTGGTGGGGAGAGAGAATATCCCTTACTGTAGTAGATTGTGGGATGACCTTACACAAGAGGATATTTGATAGGGGTCTCATAAGAAGGTCGTGGATGCTGCAGATTATAAGAATGTTGCTCTTGTAGGAAAGAACAATACGAAAAAGAAGGACATGAGAAAGGTGGTATTCTTTGCATGTCACAAGACTAGCCACTATGATATTCAGTGTCTAAACAAAAACAACAAGAAGTCATAACCAAAATTTTCAAAATCAACAAATATTGTAGAGTTTGCAGATAAATATGAGAGGGAATTTTCTATCACGACTGCCAGTGGTGGTCTTTTGTTTGAGGAAATTGAAGTGTCTTTTGTGGAGAATGGGGGTTCCTGACATATGACAAGGATGAGGTCAGTGTTCCTGAGTTTTTCATAAAAATATTGATATTGTTGTGTGGGTATTGTTACCGACCCACAATTTGCAGTGAAGGGGGTTGGGAGTGTTGGATTCTAACTAGAGTGAGGAGGCTTTACGGAGGTTGTCAAATTATTGTATGTTCCATAGATGACAATTAGCTTAATCTCAATTCCATATCTAGAGGTTCATGGATTTGGAGTTTCATTATACTTTGGTTGGGTATCGTTATATCCATAGGGAGTGACTCTGGACACAAAAAAAATTCTTATTCTCTAGTATGAGAGGTTGTACAAGTTTTTGGGACGACTATTTTTGGGTTCTAGTAGAGTTTTGGATTTTTATTCTATTTTGGAGAGTGGGAAGGATGCATGGGAGAGATAGTTGATATAGGTGACTCAATCCTCTTCCGAGACTCTCAAAAGACTCAACAAACATGAGTCAACATAGATGGTTTCTCAAGAGAGAGTGAAGTCTCCTTGGTCTTCAGTTCATGGATCAATAGAGATAGTAGGAGAGGCTTCCAGTCTAGTGGGAGTAGTGGCTTCTTATTCAGCGAGAGAAAATGCTTCTAGTACATATGGAAAAACTACAACAACTGAATTGAGGATGGATTTTGATGGAGGTACCAAAAGTACCTCTCTCTCTAAGAGGGAGTGTTAGATTTAGTATCTTAGAGGTACTTCTACATTAGCGGAACCCAAAATTCAAAAGTGATCGACCACACTTTCTCCCAAGTGACTTTATAAAGTTGGGTGTTTTAATTTTGAAGTGTAAAGGTTACTTTATGATGTTATGGGTCACTTTGGGTGAATTAAGTGAGATCAATGAATTATTAGGTTGTGATCGTTGATCTCAAGAGGGAAATATCTAATATTAATCATCAATCTCATTTGGAGACAAAGGGTTAGGGAAGTTACACTTTAAAATTACATAAAGGAATCTCATGAGGGAGAGAGGGGCACACTTTTTGAGGAGAGTTGGAGGGAAGGTGAAGGGGAACAAATCCCAAGAAGGTTTCTTTACTTGGTGGGAAAGTGCTTCAGCAATGGAAGTTGGCACACATCCCTAGGAGAGTGATTTTTCACTCACTTCAAGGAAACTTGAAAATTTTAAAGAGTATCAGTATTGTATAGCAAGGAGGCCCTACAATATGGTTTTGTGGATGTTGGATTTGAAACTACAACCATGCACAAAAATAAATGATGATTTTAGGAATGGATTTGTAGGTGTTAACAAAACTACTAACAAATTCATATAGTGAAGTATCGTTTGAGTACCTATTTTGGGAACAAAAAATGAGGTTTATTTTTGTTTTTTATGGCTGTACAATCTTTACAATTTGTACTAGAAGTCTAGTTTTTATTTGAGACTGTGTTACTCAGGAAATACGTGAGATAGAGTGAAAGTATAGTTCATTAATGCTGAATATTTACTGTTGTTGTACTTGGAAATTTCACTAAAGCTAAATAAAGAAACATTCTCCTTAAATTTTTCATTTTTTCCCTATGTTTTCTTCAAGAGGCATTGTCTACTATTCAGTTACATTTTGTTGCTAGTTTTTAGTTTTAGATCTATGATATTTGTGTTTCTGTTGATTAAGTATAGTTATTTATTGGGTTGTAATTCTTTATTGTTGAAGCTTAATAGGAGGTTTAAATCAATGTATTTCATATTGAGTTTCTGAGCTATTTTCAACACAAGATTTGTTGTATCCCAATTATAAAATGGATCAAACTTATGGCCAATATTCATTTTCAGTAGTTAGGAAAATGAATTAGATAAACAATGTGGATTCATTTTTGGACATTGGATTCGATCGATGGTTAAGATAATCTTGGTTTGGAGATGGACAACCTAGATATATGGAGGATTTGGTCAAAATTTTCTAAGTGTTGAAAATTGTCCAAGAGAAATCATCGATAGTCGATGCTAGGATCGATGAGCTTGGAAAAGATTTTTTTTCATCGAAAATAATTCTTTGATGGCCAATGGTCAATGGTAGGGAATTGACAGAATTTGGAAATTTTTTTGTTAGGTACCAAATTTATTATATTAAGTAGAAATAGAAATATTGCAGGAAATACCAGTGAAACAATAAAATGTAGAGAACCACAACTGAAAAGAATACCTTTGGTGAGAGGAATAAATTTTCACTTACCACTTCAAGGGGGAAACCTGCAACATACCAATGCTCTATTACAATAATTCTCAAGAAAAATATTTATCATGCCTTCTACTCTTATTTATACTAATTTTGTCTTCTGAAGAAAATTTTAGAGGAAGATATTTCTACAAGCGAAAGATTTTATTAGGTCTTCTTACATTGACTTGTTCACATTTATTAAATATGCCTTATTAACTAATTATGACCTTTATCACATGGAAAAAATATTATTCTACCTATGTGAGGGGTTAGGGAGGTTAGGTCCCTAAAGTTTCCTCCCACTTGAAGAACAACCTTCTCCTAAAGGTTTCATATGAGGAAATTGTTGTGAAATGGTGGTAGGCTTCTAGGTGGCATTTTTGGAGTTTTATCTTACCACTGAACTAACACTTCCTTGATGGTGCACTGATAGATCCAATGCTCTTTCTAGTCCAATACTTCTTATGTATACAACCAAATAAAACCTTCTTCATCCAACTCATGGAGATTAGTTTGAATTTGGATATTAATTCCAATCGCTTTATTTAAGCATGAGACACACAAAACATGATGGATATTAAAATGATTGGGCATAAGTAACTGGTAGGCCACAAATCCCACTCTCTTGAGAATGTCATAAGGACCATAAAATTTAGGAGAAAGTTTCAGACAATTTTCATCTTTGAGTGATGTCTTCTTGTAAGGTTGGAAAAAAAGAAACACTTGGTCCCCTTCATCAATTTGACATTTAGAGTGACCTTGATATGCTTGTTTCTTCATGTGATTCTAATCCATGACCAAGTTTGCTTTCAGGGTATGGAGAATGGCCTCTTGGACTGTAATATTTTTTTCAACCACCTGAACCTTCGAGACATCGGGAATGTATGAGAGAACCAAAATTGGATTTTATCCATAGTATTGTTCAAAAGGATTTGTGTGAGTAGTGGTATGGTAATACGTTTTGTACCACCATTTAGCTAGGAGTAAGTACTGAGCCCACCGATTTTATGTGTCAGATGAAAATTATGCAAATATGTTTCACGGAAGGAGCCATATCAACAACAACATGATTCAGTTGTATGAAATATCATTGAATTTTTCTATTAGATACATATAAATAAATAATTTAGCATTAAATATCAATTTTCAAGTATTTTACTGCAAAAAAGAAAACAAAATGGAACCCATTCAACACATAGAATAAGATGACGAGGAAGAAAAGGGTTCATAGAAACGTTTTTGAGTAATTTTTGTTTCCTTATAACAACTTAATATTTCATTTTTGTATATTTTAAGTTGTTTTACAATGTCCATCCTTGTTTTTCTTGAAACGGGTGATAGCATACAAAGAAGATCCATCGAAAGAATTGATTGAAATTGGGTTAAGTATGGTTTGTTTGTATATGTTAGCATATAAAAATACAATTGTGGAATTTGTAAGTATATATGTTGTTTTACATCTCTCACTTTATAATTAATTGAAAAAAAAAACTCTTTTATTAAATCTATCATTTATTATGGGGTGAGTGCATGATGTTGGTGGCTGAAAATGTGGCAAGGGAGTCAGCAAGAACATGCACTCGCAGGAGCACATGCACCTTTCTAGGAATACGCCTGACCCACACGTGTTCCTAATGTAAAAGGTTCGAAAAACCTAAAACCTCCACTAAGAAAGAAACAAAGGCACATTCCTGATAATGAGTGCTCATTCTCAATAATGTGCACACATTCCTAAGAAACAAGTGTACAAGAACTCATGTGCACTCCTAAAAAAAAATTAAATAAAAATAACACGCGTGCATTTTAGGAACATATGTGTTCTCCTAAAGCATGCACACGTTATTAGGAACATGAACATTAATTTTCCTATTAACATGAAATATCTCTCTTCCCCCCCCCTTCTC
>JASDQU010751225.1:18676-42624 GCA_032191745.1 Picea mariana | reverse complement strand
AAGGTTTACCTAGATATTCTGGGTATAGGACACTTCAATGAACCAATTAATTAACCAAAATAGTGGGCAACTATACTGGAAAAAACCAAGATTCTAGGCCTGCTCGAGATCGTGCACTTTGAAAGGGTTCGGGATGTAACCAAATGCATCAAGTAGTTGATGGCAGTTACCCACGGAGGATACCTATGGGTGGAAGATCCTAGCTCGATAGACGTGGAGCTCATTACGTATATTACAAGGCTTCCATCTTGGTGGGAGACACATGCGCAGTTCCTCAATGAAAAAATGAAGGAGAAGGAACTAACTGAGGAAATGAAGAAGACATATCGTACAGAAAGAGGGTCATGTGGAAACATAATTAAGCGCATTAGTGACACAACAATAAGGATCACCACAAAAATTATGGCATGCAAGTTACTCTATAAGTGACGCAAGGAGGAATTCCTTTTCGAGGTCGTCGCAAATGCAATACAGTGTGAGGAGGGAACTACACACAACTGGGCCCTGTACTTGATAAATATTTTCCTGGAAGAATTCAATGACATGCAGGACTTGGAGACAGAATTTCACTATTCTTGGCTACTAGTCCTGATCGCCTTGGTCGAATGGAGAGAGACTAAGTATACATACTTTGCTAATAGATCCACTCGGTTTCATGTAGTGAGAAACCTATAATTGGGGAGCGCTTCAAACCCTAAAAACAAAAGTGCAAATGCAGGCATGTTTGTAGGGTATTACAACAACCTACAGGAAAGCATTGCCAAGACTTGGTGGATTATGCCAGAAGTGGTCACCAAATATCAACGCATAACCAACTTTAAAGAAACCAGGCATGCATTATGGATCCAAGCACGGAAGGATCCCGAGAATGAATGGCTACAACTGCGGTAGTGCATTAAGGAAGAGGACGTAGAAATGGACATTAAGGATTGGCACGATGACTGGAGGGTTCCAGACATGAATCAAGAGATGTCTGCAGATAAGGGGGTTGATGCAGGGAAAGAAAAGACACCTGCAGGAGACAAAACGATGCCCAAGAATCCAAATCCAAGTTAGAATCCAACACAACAGAAGAAAGGGGGTGCATCCAAGAATGGTACCCATGTGGGGAAGAAGAACAAAAACTAGGCGCCACAAGAACAAGGAAAAGAAATTGAGAAAACAAAGGGGACCACATCAGGTGATACTCAGCAGGAGAAAGGCTATATAAAGAGTCCAATCATAGAAATGGGGGGTGCGTGCAAGAAAGTAAGGTGCTCAAAATGCCACCATAATATATGATCATGGAGCATGACGTATACCTCATGGCCCAAATGGTTTAGGATCAAACAACAAAGGATTTTGATAAATCCCAGTGCCAAAGGGACATGATTCAGGATGAGTTGGCCAACATGAGGAATCTTTTCAAGAATATCAGAGAAACACAGAGGTCCAATAGAGGAATAGAATCAGTCCTTGTAGCCTCACAGATAGGATCCAAGGATGGATTGAGTGAGAAGGATAGGATCTATATGAAAACACAATCGAGATCGATGTTTCATATTAGACCCAACATATTGTGCATGGATGAAATTGTGGGCTAGACACCCTTGAAATATCTGGCCCAAATATAGTCGATAATGGGGCATATACCAGCCAAGGCATTATATAAAATGCAAGTCAGCATCGTGTAGGAGGTACAGTCACATGGACACATGGACGCAACAAAACTACAACACACGAAGGATAATAGAGAAGCTTTGGAATTGGTTCTTGAGGAGGTCAAGATCAAGACCAAAGACGAGAAAGATCACATGGATATGCTCCAGTAGGGATTGGTTGTAGCCTATGACAAAATTCCAAAGAGCTCGCAGACAACAGAGGCCATGCTGACGTAGAATATTGATCAGATTGTCCAGACAATCAATCAATACAGGAAGGATGTCATGAACCTCCGAGAACAACTCATCCCTACCACTCCTCCGGAGGTCAAGGAGAAAAGGAAGCAGGAAGAAGCATGTAATATGGAGGATATTGAATGACAAGTCATCACAGTTGTTGACTTGTTCGATAAAGAAACATAGTTATGGACAAAGCTCGAGGAGGATCAATAGTTCCAGCAGTGGGACTAGGAAGAGGAGAAGATAAGAACAACTATCCAGGACCTCAATCCAAGGATGATTTTAGGAGCTAAATTTCGCTCATTGGCTAATTTTTCATGGTTTTTCCAAAAACAAGATTGAGTATTCTAAAAATGATTTGCCCAAATTCTATAGGATAAAATTATTTTACCTTAAAAATCACCAAATTTTTTCATAAACTATATAAAATCCTTAGAAATTTGAATATTTTAAAAAAAATATCGCCAAAATATTTCATAGTTGGAATACAAAGGATTAGTAAGATCAGGGATGATTTTAAGGATGGAAATTTATTTTGAAATGTAGAAACCTTGGCGAATCTTACTAATCCTTCATATGCCAACTATAAATGTTTAGTGATATTTTTATAAAAAAATTCAAATTTGTAAGGATTTTATATAGTTTGTATAAAATTTTGGCGATTTTTAAGGTAAAATGATTTCATCCTATAGAATTTGGGCGAATCATTTTTAGAATAGCGAATATTTTTTTGGGAAAAACCATGGAAAATTAGCCCATGAATGAAATTTAGCCCCTAAAATCATCCTTGAGTAAGATTCACCAAGTTTTCTACATTTTAAAATAAATTTCCATCCTTAAAATCATCCCTGCCTCAAGCAGAGGTAGAAGACGATACATATCACTGAGCACCTCAAAGGAGTAGAATATCTGAAGAAGCTGCAAGAAGAACTCATAGTCACTCATACACAAGAGAAGGAATGACAAGATCAAATGGAGCCTCTCCAAGAGTGCGTAGTCGAGGTCATTACGTAGGTAGAAGAGACAAATAAGAACATGGCACAAACTCAAGCAGAGTGCAGAGAGATGATCAGTGAAGAGATTATAATGCAATTTTTGGATGCACTCAGAGAAAATACTACGCAGGCTAAAAAAAACGAAAGGGTGCTCACAAAGAAGTTACAAGTTCTTACAGGAGCTGTTGAAGACACGCACAAAGATTAGGTGGCTCAAGACATGCCACATGTCAGTGTTGGGGGCCTATTGGATGCAGGCCTAGTCAAGATAAAAGGCTATTTTTTTAAGAGAAGCATGCAAGGAGGAAAGGAATACTAGAAGGAAAATTATCACACGTAAGGGAAACAGACAAGGCACTCATGCAAGGAAGACATAATGACTCTAGGGTTAGGGATTTTTTAATGGGTTGTAATGGTTGGTGAGCCATGAATATAGATAGGTAGTATTTAGGGGAAGAGAGAGATCGATCAGACAAGAGGGGGACCAAATGAGGAGGAGGAAGTTGTAATAATTGTATGAGTCATTAATATGGTGAGCTAGGGAGGCAGTGAGCAACTCAATCCCGAGGGTTAGATCGCTGGCTGAGGATCCTGGTGCGATCTAGTCAACCTCACAAGGATCGAGTAGTCTGTGGAAGAGGGTAAGACCTAATATTGTAAAACATGTGCGACGTGATATATTACCAAAACATAATAAAAGATTAAGATCCAAATATTTTTAGACGTAGCCCAGGAGGGGGTGAACCACAATAACACCCGTGTTATGTGAATGAATGTATGCATCCTTATTGATGTTAAATGTTGAATGTTAGATGAATAAATTAACTAGTTAGATATGGTATTCCACATGCATGAATAAAATGATTGTTATAATAAACTCTTACAAAGAATGAATCAAGATTACAGATTATAATCGTGAATATCCACTCATTCCCAGGTTGAAAACACCTGAGTATTGCAGACACCCATAGAGCTATCTCGGGTGAGACTGTGCAGCAAAGTACGTGTGCTTTGTTTCCTTCTGGTCTACCGGAGGGGCTAGTAGTTTTGAAGTTCTTTTTCTGGGAGACGATCAAATCTGAACCAGGGTCAATCTATGATAGTAATGTAGGATTTGAATAACCCATAAATAATCCTAAGGGGAAAAGACAAAGATCAATAGAAGATTAAGAAACCAACAACAACTAGAGCATGAGAAGGGTCATTAAATCCCATGTGAGCTTGTGAATTGAAAGTAATTAGAGACATTGAGGTCCCAACCCCAAGGGTCATTGGATCTGTAGGTTACATCTGTTGGAGTGTGGGTAGTCGAAGAGAGTTTGTTCGAGTGGATAGGTTGTGGGAAATTTACTAACCTTGATCGTAGGACTCTGATGGAGAACAAAATCTCCAAACTAACTGATGGGGGGATCATATGGGTTAGGTGGAAGATGCCACATCAGTGCCCTGTTGGATGGCACTAGTGATGGGGAACCATGTTGCACTAAAGATGAACTCAATGAATGAAAGTATGGAAAAAATTGAAGAGAGTATAACTTTTTATCTAGAGTTGAGTTTTGAGCATGGTTATAATCGATAAAAATATCTACATGAGAAGAATATAATGGAAACCTCTAGAGGAGGCTTTGAGATGGTTGAGGAAAAGAAAAACTTTAATACCTGATTCCTTTGAAAGGTACTTAGGGGGTTGAGTGTCTTCCAGAGTGGTATCGAAGTAGGCAGGTCTCGATGGGATAGAAATCAATCGTAGGATGTTGATGTTACAATCGTTGTGGTAGGTATTAACCTCTATATGTAACCTTTGACGATACTAGAATATTTTGGGAAGAAACAGAAACCATAAATAGTTGGTTAATAACCCTAGAAGACAATTCGTCTCAACATAATAACTTGTATTAATTTATTATCCTCCAAGAGAAGAAGTCAGCCTAGTTTGGTCACTTGGAGGACTATAAATAGAGCGCACTTGAGCTCATTTTCACTCACTCATTCTCACAACTACATAAGGACTAGTGGTGCACATGACTAGTGGAGTTGTAGCTATTGTAGTGGTGACATTGTCTTTGGTTATGGTTTGGACTTCCTACTTAGTATGCTAGCTTTGGAGAGAGGTACGCTACCTAGGTTCTCTATTGGGTCTAGTGTTTTCTTGCAAAAATTTTTTATCTCTCAAGGTTAACGTTCTCGGGGGTTTCCTTTGTGCCTATGGTTGAGTGACAATATAGTGATATTTTATATGGTGAAATTAGCACACCTATTATTTTAACAAGTTATGGGCCCACACTATTTTCAGGCAGTGTAACCATTGGAAGGTAGATTGGGAGGATTTTCTTAGTTGCAGTTGCAGTTGGAGTCAGAGTTTTGCTACAACAACGAAACCCTAACCCTCTTGTTGAGGCACCTTAAGTGAAGCTCTTTCCCTAATTCCTAGATAGCCTAGTGCACCCTAGACAAACACAACCCCTTCTACTCTCAGAAAGCCAAGGAATCAAGTTTTTGTTTTTAGTCAAAGTCAAAGGTTCACCAAGTCAAAGAAGTTATGACTTACCCTATCAAGTAGAAAAAAAAATTAGAAGGTGATGCAGGCGCGACGTACCTCTGCCTCGACAAAGGTATCGCCCACTCATAGGATCGTTAAAATATACCTTCTAAGCTGAAGCGGCTCTTTGGATCGCCACTGGAATCTCTGGTAACAACCCGATCCACAGGTCCTTCTTACCCTGTCACGGCCCTCTACACAACCATGATCAAATTCCCCACAGGGAATGTAATATCAGGTTTCGAGGTTTCGTGATCCCCGACATTAAGAGTTCTTTACCTCTTGAATCCCCACTCTCCGATGAGTAGATTTACCGATACACACTTTTACATCTCAGATCCCCTGGCTAGACTCTTGGCCCATATGAGCAGAATTCATAAGACCACAGCCTTATCTTCTTTTAGGATTTTGAACTTCAAAACCCAATGCGCTCTAACTTTCGTTAGCCCTCTAGGCTAAACTCGTGGTCCACGTGAGCTCCCTTCATATGACCATAGTCAAACCTCTTTATCAAGATTTCGTTCCTTGCAATGCCGAAATGTACATGTCCTCAGGACTCGCGATCCCTCCAATCCCGATTTCCCGGTATACTGACAGCTGGCCCCCACTATGGAGCTTCACACTTTATCGGGGTATCTCATTTCATGATTCTGAAATGTCTGGACTTTTTTCCATGGGATTCCCGATATCCTGATTCTTGATATGCTGATAGACAACCTCCTTTCGGGACTTTCCCCGATGGCTCCGATTGCTTCCGCGCATCCTCCTCCCATGGACGGTCCTGATCGCCTCTCGCGATTTCGATAAATCTCATGTCCCGACTCTTTTGACCTCGAGAACTCCGATTTCCTGAGCGTCGATATCCTGATGTCTTGTGCCTAGATCTCTAAAATGGATGATCACGTGACATGCGTCCTCTCTCAGACGGATGGCCCAGATTCATGTTGGGGTTTTCAGGGTGGACTTACCCGATCTCCTGTCCATGGGAATATCGATATGTCGATTCGCGACGCCTCGATATCCCGATATGTGTCGGGACTTTCCTCGGGACTTTTGTCCTCCTCTTCACAAGGTTAACTCCCTCACAACTCTCTACAGATCTGATGGATCTTGGGTCTCTGGATCAAGATTCAATGGTCTAGATCCATTCTTCCTTTTNTCGGGACTTTTGTCCTCCTCTTCACAAGGTTAACTCCCTCACAACTCTCTACAGATCTGATGGATCTTGGGTCTCTGGATCAAGATTCAATGGTCTAGATCCATTCTTCCTATGCGCTTACTACAGAGGCTAAACTCCGAGCATCTTTACCCGATCCGACGGCTGACGGGTATTTGAGTGAGATCCGACGACTGACGATATCCTCTTCTGTGTGCTTCTCCTACTCCTTCCTAGACGTAGAAACCAATAGTCCAGATCTCCTTTCTTCAGCCGATCTGACGGCTGTTGTTCTCCCTCCTGAGCTTACGCACTTTTTTCCTGCACTTGGAAGAACTCCAAGTTCCTCAAAGGCCTCGACCTTTGCTCTATTTCCTCCTGCGAGCTCTCGACTTTAAGCCTCGCTTGCGTTCTCCACGACGCTGTTCCTCCTGAGCTTTGCTCCTGGAATCCCCAAGGGATTCGTTGACTTCTGCGCCCCTACAGAGTCTTCTGGCACACACAGTGTTGTCTCTCTTGAGACTGTCAAACACTCAGACCCCTAAGGGATTTTTTCCTCTTTCTTCTCCTGCAGATGGAGAAATATGGATGCCCTCCTTTCTATCCCTCTACTCAAGCAACCTCTTGCTGAGTCTGCAGGGTGTTCAACAACCCTATGAAGATCCCTCAGTGGATTCTTTCTCAAAATATAGAACTCAAAGAGTTCTCTTCTCTTCTCTGTACCTATCTTCACACCTACTCAATGCCCACCTGGCAGAGTATCTACTCCCAGAAATTTTAGCAGTTCTATACTCTTCTGTGCACCTATGCACCTGCTCAATGCCCACTTGGCAGAGCTTCACAGAATCCTCAGTGATTCTGGTCCTCCCTGAACTTCTCAACAGAAGTCTTCCATTGTGCACTCCTTGTAGCTGCTCAATGCCCACCTAGCAGAGCTTCACAGAATCCTCAGTGATCCTAGTCCTCCTTAAGAACTCACAGCAGAGTTCTTTCTCAATGCACCACTATGCATATGCTCAATGCCCACTTGGCAAAGTTCACAGAACTCCCTAGAGATTTTGTCTGCAACTATGTCTCTCCTACACAGCTTTTCCTTCCAAGATGTTCAACAACCCTGAGGTCTTCCCTGAGTTGTTGAATCTAGTTCTTGTGCCGCAGCACGTCCTTGTCTGAACCCATAGAATTCAGAAGTGCAACCTTTCTGCACGGTTATCAGAGCCCGCAGCGTTCTATCACACCCTCCTGGTATGAAGCCTCAAAGACCTTCACCTGAAATCAGACACACTCCTGCAAATGCAAACCTACAGTATACATCTAGAACACATATGAATTCTCACAGACATTCATTCAACACAGAATCCATGCAGGAAAAACTGCTTCTATTTATATTAAAATGACAAATGCTTGTTTTTACAAGGGTGTTCTCGAGCTCTCTCTGGCTCTCCTCTTACAACCACTACAACCCTCTCAAAATGAGATACGGAATATCTTTTACCTGAGGGGGCTCTTCGAATGCTTCCCTCCAACATACCTACCCTATTCAATTACAATGAATAGTTGTCTAGTCTAGAATCTGATCTAGATCTTAGCCTTACAAATATTAAAGGCCTACCTTATCTACAGCCTGCACAAAGGCACGGCTTCACAGCTCACCATCTTAAACATTTAATTACATTGAATTCAGACTTTAAATGAGACTGTGCCTCTCTTCACCATGCGATTTGAATTCGCTAACGTGGCTAGTTGGTTGGATGGCTGACGTGGAGAGATGCTCCTGTATCATACTCCTCAGCTGCAAAATTCATGAGCTCCTGCTCATGAGCTTCCCATATTTCATCTTTGGAAATCCTCCTGGATCCCAAATAAACCTCTGGATCTGTTCATCCACTCCATCTCCCTCCTGCTGCTGCTGCTGCTTCTGCTATTGTGTTGTTGCTTCTTCCTTTCTGCTCAGTTGGTCCTCACTGGCAGTCCCTGCTGACCTAAACATCATCTTTCCGATCTCCTCGATCGCTGCATCCAGCTGCTCCAGTGGCTGGTCCTGTTTTTGCAGTCTCCCCAATTGCAAAAATTTTCTGCAATTGGGTAGATCATTGTGATCTCCCACACCATCTTCTTTATCTTCGTCTGTGGCCTCAAGATGCCACTCTGCTGCAGAATTCATCTCTGTAGTCTCTTCCTGACTGACTTTCTATTCATTCACCTTCTCTGACATCTCAACTTCTATCAGTTCTCTTGCTAGCCATGGATTGTTCAGCCAATCCTCCAGTATCTCTAGCTCCATCTCCCATGGAGTGATAAATCTACCTGCCTGCTCTTTGGATTCCTTTGCTGCTAGCTTCAGTGCTGCAGTTTTCTTTTCTTCCGCTTCCTCAGTTTCCTGGCTGAAAGCATTCAGCCATTCCTCAGAATGCTCATCCTCCCTTTCTACTTGGGCAGCTTCCAAAGTCTACTCCACTGCCTTCATGACAGTCTTAGTTGGTTGTCCTTCTTCTATTGTTGTTGCATCAACATTCGCAACGCAGACTTCGACCTCCTCTTGGGAAAATGGTAGGAACATTTCGATTCCCCTAATCATTAGAAGGTCCTTCAGATCATCCCCTTCTGTCAGCTGCATCTGCTGACCCAACTCTATCTTTGAGCTCACCTTCTGTGTCAGCTCTTCTGGTTAATTCCAACTCATCTTCTCATCCCTACCCACTTGGCAATATGGGATGCTTCCACTTTCCTCCTAGCATATTATGAGATCAACTGATCCCATCTTCATCAGCACTCCTTGCTGAATTGAACACACCTCCGAGTCCATGAGACCTTTAGACTGTGTCAAATTCTCATCTCTACCCACCTGGGAATATGAGATGTTTTCACTGCCCTCCTGGCAGTCTTCGAGATCCCGCAGTGATATCATACCATTGCCCAGCTGGCAATGTGAAATTCCCTGGCTATCCTCATGACAGCCTCTGAGATCTCACAGTGATCTCAACTCGTTGCCCACCTGGAAAACTGGAATTTCCTTTCTGCCCTCCTGGCAGTTCTTGAGATCTTCAGTCGATCCCAATTCACTGAGATCTCTCCCAATCTCTGGTTCACATATCTGAACCATCTCCTTAGTTCTGTCGAGGTTTTCAATATGCCTCAACCATCCTCTTAATAGCCTCTACTGTCTTCTGACCATCAGCTCCTTGACTGGCCATTTTTCTTTTGGTTTCTTCATGGGCCATTCATATACCCATCTCGGCTTGGCTTTCTACTGCATCCGTAATGCAAGATTTTCTATTTCTCTCTTTATATCAGCGAGCTCTTCATATATATATTTTTGTCTCCATATGTTACACATTATTTTCATCATCCCTATGATCGTTAATAATGTAAACCTATCTGTTTCCTTCAGAGGGGTCAGTGGCCTGAGTTCCAGAAGAGAGAAGGGAGAAGAACTTTTCCTGAGAAAAGAAGTTGCATTTTCCTATGTAAAAACCTTATAAAAAAGGAAGCTCGCAGGTTGCTATATAGGCAGGATGCGAGAATGACCAATTCTCGCAGGTTGCACTATATCCAGAGTGGGAACATTTCGTAGGTTTCACTATAGATAGGGTGCGAGAATGCCAGCACATGGGAAAAATGCTCATAGGGATGACAAAAATAATGTGTAACACCATAGCTCTGATTTTTTACTTCTAGCATACCTGCGGCCTTCAGTAGCCATGTTTTTGTCTCTGTCTGCTCTCCTAGCAAACCTGCTGCTGTCACTCTGCAACCCTGAGTGTCCCAGCTTCATCCTCCTATAGTCTCCTTGACTGTCTTCTTGATTGCTGCCTACCTGCAACCAATCACCATAGAGTCTCCAATGTTCTATCATCTTCCTCTGCTTGAAATATACAAACAGAGTTCTAGCTCTGATACCACTTGATGTAGTGTATCAGAGTACTCTTTTATTTCCTTCTTCCTCCTTCCTGAAATATACAAGCAAGAATCAAGCTCTGATGCCACTTGACGTGTATCAGAGTGCTCTTTACCTCTTATGCCTCTCTTTCCTGAAATATACAAACAAGAATTAGGCTCTGATACCACTTGATGCAGACGCGATGTACCTCTGCCTTGACAAAGGCCTCGCCTACTCACAGGATCGTTCAAATATACCTTATGAGCCGAAGCATCTCTTTGAATCCCCACTGGAATCTCTGGTAACAACCCGATCCATAGGTCCTTCTTACCCTGTCACGGCCCTCTGCACGACCATGAACAAATTCCCCACAGGGAATGTAATATTGGGTTTCAGGGTTTCGTGATCCCCGACGTTAAGAGTTCTTTACCTCTTGAATCCATTCTCTCCGATGAGTAGATTTACGGAGTGCCAATATTCCTATGTCTCGTGCTCGGATCTCCGAAATGGATGATCGTGTGACATGCGTCCTCTCTCAGATAGACGACCCAGATTCATGTTAGGGTTTTCAGGGTGGACTTAACCGATCTCCTGTCCATGGGAATGTCGATATGCTGATTCCTGACGCCTCGATATCCCAATATGTGTCGGGACTTTCCTTAGGAATTTTCTCCTCCTTTTCACTAGGTTAACTCCCTCACAACTCTCTACAGATCTGACGGCTCTTGGGTCTATGGATCAAGATTCAACGGTCAAGATCCATTCTTCCTATGTGCTTACTCCAGAGGCTAAACTCTGAGCATATTTACCTGATCCGATGGCTGAAGGGTATCTGAGTGAGATCTGATGACTGACGATCTCCTCTTCTGTGCGCTTCTCCTACTTCTTCCTGGACGTAGAAACCAATGGTCCAGATCTCCTTTCTCCAACCGATCTGACGATTGTTTTGCTCCCTCCTGAGCTTACGCACTTTCTTCCTGCACTTGGAAGAATTCCAAGTTCCTCAAATGCGTCGACCTTTTCTTTGTTTCCTCCTGTGAGCTCTCGACTTTAAGCCTCGCTTGCATTCTCCAGGACGATGTTCCTCCTGAGCTTTGCTCTTGGAATCCCCAAGTGATTCTTTGACTTCTGCGCCCCTATAGAGTCTTCTCGCACACACAGTTTTGTCTCTCCTGAGCTTTTCAAACACTCAGACTCCTAAGGGATTTTTTCCTCTTTCTTCTCCTGTAGATGGAGAAATATGGATGCCCTCCTGGCTATCCCTCTGCTCAAGCAACCTCTTGCTGAGTCTGAAGGGTGTTCAGCAACCGTGTGAAGATCCCTTAGTGGATTCTTCCTTCAAAATATAGAACTCAAAGAGTTCTCTTCTCTTCTCTGTGCCTTTCTGCACACCTACTCAATGCCCACCTGGCAGAGTATCTACTCCTAGAACTTTCAAAATTTCTGTACTCTTCTGTGCACCTATGCACCTTCTCAATGCCCACCTGGCAGAGATTCAAAGAAGCCTCAGTGATCCTGGTCCTCCTTAAGAAATCACAACAGAGTTCTTTCTCAATGCGCCACTGTGCATATGCTCAAAGCCCACCTGGCAGATATTCACAGAACTCCCTAGAGATTATGTCTGCAACTGTGTCTCTCCTACATAGCCTTGCCTCCAAGGTGTTTAGCAACCCTGAGGTCTTCCCTGAGTTGTTGACTCTAGTTATTGTGACACAGCACGTCCTTGTCTGAACCCACAGAATTCAGAAGTGCAACCTCTGTGTACGGTTATCAGAACCTGCAGTGTTCTGTCACACCCTCCTGGTATGAAGCCTCAAAGACCTTCACCTAAAATCATACACACTCCTGCAAATGAAAACCTATAGTATACATCTATAACAAATATGAACACTCACATACATTCATTCAACACAGAATCCATGCAGGAAAACTGCTTCTATTTATATTAAAATGGAAAATGCCTTTTTTTTACAAGGGTGTTCTCGAGCTCTCTCTAGCTCTCCTCTTACAACCACTACAACCCTCTCAAAATGAGATACGAAATATCTTTTACCTGAGGGGGCTCTTCGAGTGCTTCCCTCCAACCTACCTACCCTATTCAATTACAATGAATAGTTGTCTAGTCCAGAATCTGATCTAGATCTCAGCCTTAAAAATATTAAAGGCCTACCTTATCTACAGCCTGTGCAAAGGCACGGCTTCACAGCTCACCAGCTTAAGCATTTAATTACATTGAATTCAGACTTTAAATGAGGTTGTTCCTCTCTTCACCACGCGATTTGAATTTGCTAATGTGGTTGGCTGGCTAACGTGGAGAGATGCTCCTGTATCATACTCCTCAGCTGCAAAATTCATGAGTTCCTGCTCATGAGCTTCCCATCTCTCAGCTTTGGAAATCCTCCTGGATCCCAAATAAACCTCTGGAGTTGTTCATCTACTCCATCTCCCTCCTCCTGCTGCTGTTGTGCTGCTGCTTCTTCCTTTCTGCTCAGCTGATCCTTGCTAGTAGTATCTGCTGACCTCAACATCAACCTTCTGATCTCCTCGATCGCTGCATCCAGCTGCTCCAATGGCTGGTCCTGTTTTTGCAGTCTCCCCTGCAAAAATTTTCTGCAATTGAGTAGATCATTGTGATCCCCCACACCTTCTTCTTTATCTTTGTCTGTGGCCTCAAGTTGCCACTCTGCTATAGACTTTAGCTTTGTAGTCTCTTCCTGACTAACTTTCTGTTCAGTAACCTTCTCTGACAGCTCAACTTCTATCATTTCTCTTGCTGGCCCTGGATTGTTCAGCCAATCCTCCAGCATCTCTAGCTCCATCTCCCATGGAGTGATAAATCTACCTACCTTCTCTTTGGCTTCCTTTGCTTCTAGCTTCAGTGCTGCAGTTTTATTTTCTTCCACTTCCTCAGTTTTCTGGCTGAAAGCATTGAGCCATTCCTCAAAATGCTCATCCTCCCTTTCTGCTTGGGCAGCTTCCAAAGTCTGATCCACTGCTTTCATGATAGTCTCAGTTGGTTGTCCTTCTTCTGCTGTTGCTGCATCAACATTCGCAATGCAGACTTCGACCTCCTCTTGGGAAAATGGTAGGAACATTTTGATTCCCTTAATCATTAGAAGGTCCTTCAGATCCTCCCCTTCTATCAGCTACATCTTCCGACCCAACTCTATCTTTGAGCTCACCTCCTCTGTTAGCTCTTCTGGCTAATTCCAACTCATCTGCTCATCCCTGCCCACTTGGAAATATGGGATGATTCCACTATCCTCCTGGCAGATTATGAGATCAACCGATCCCATCTTCATCAGCACTCCTTGCTGAATTGAACTCACCTCCAAGTCCATGAGACCTTCAAACAGTCTCAAATCCTCATCTCTACCCACCTGGAAATATGAGATGTTTTCACTGCCCTCCTGGTATTCTTAGAGATCCCGCAATGATCTCATACCATTGCCCAGCTGGCAATGTGAAATTCCCTGGTTGTCCGCAGTGATCTCAACTCGTTGCCCACCTGGCAAACTGGATTTTCCTTTCTTCCCTCCTGGCAGTTCTTGAGATCTTCAGTCGATCCCAATTCACTGATATCTCTCCCAATCTCCGATTCACATATATGAACCATCTCCTCAGGTCTGTCGAGATTTTCGGTATGCCTCAACCATCCTCTTAATAGCCTCTGTTGTCTTCTGACCATCATCTCCTTGACTAGACATTTTGCTTTTGGTTTCTTCATGGGCCATTCATATACCCATCTTGGCTTGGCTTTCTGTTGCATCCGCAATGCAAGCTTTTCTATTTCTCTCTTTATATCAGCGAGCTCTTCATCTATATCTTTTTGGCTCCATAGCTCTGATTTTTTCCTTCCAGCATACCTACGGCCTTCAGTAGCCATGTTGTTGTCTCTGTCTGCTCTCCTAGCAAACCTGTTGCTTTCACTCTACAACCCTGAGTGTCCCAGCTTCATCCTCCTACACTCTCCCTGACTGTCTTCTTGATTACTGCCTACCTACAACCAATCCCCACAGAGTCTCCAGTGCTATGTCTTCTTCCTCTGCTTGAAATATACAAACAAATTTCTAGCTCTGATATCACTTGATGCAGTGTATCAAAGTACTCTTTTATCTCCTTCTTCCTCCTACCTGAAATATACAAGAAAGAATCAAGCTTTGATACCACTTGACGTGTACCAGAGTGCTCTTTACCTCTTATGCCTCTGTTTCCTCAAATATATAGACAAGAATCAGGCTCTGATACCACTTGATGCAGGCGCGACGTACCTCTGCCTTGACAAAGGCCTTGCTTGCTCACATGATCGTTCAAATATACCTTCTGAGCTGAAGCAGCTCTTTGGATCCTCACTGGAATCTCTGGTAACAACCCGATCCACAGGTCCTTCTTACCCTATCACGGCCCTCTGCACGACCATGAACAAATTCCCCACAACAAATGTAATATCGGGTTTCAGGGTTTCGTGATCCCCGATGTTAAGATTTCTTTACCTCTTGAATCCCTGCTCTCCAATGAGTAGATTTACCGATACACGCTTTTACGTGTCAGCTCCCCTGGCTAGACTCCTGGCCCATATGAACAGAATTCATAAGACCACAACCTTATCTTCTTTCGGGATTTTGAACTTAAAAACTTGATGTTCTCTAACTTCCGTTAGCCCTCCAGGCTAAACTCGTGGTCCACATGACCTCCCTTCATATGAACATAGTCAAACCTCTTTATCGGGATTTCAGACCTTTCAATGCCAAAATGTACATGTCCTTAAGACTTGCGACCCCTCGAATCTTGATTTCCCGCTATACTGAGAGCTGGCCCCCAAAATGGAGCTTCACACTTTATCGGGGTATCACGTTTCGCGATTCTGAAATGTCTGGACTTTTTTCCATGGGATTCCTGATATCCCGATTCCTGATATGTCGATAGACAACCTCCTTTCAGGACTTTCCCTGATGGCTCCGATTGTTGCCACGCGTCCTTCTTCGATGGACGGTCCTGATCGCCTCTCGTGATTTCGAGAATTTTGATGTCCCTACTCTTTCGACCTCGAGAACTCTGATTTCCAGAGCGCCGATATACCGATGTCTCGTGCCCAGATCTCTCAAATGGATGATCGCATGACACACGTCCTCTCTCAGATGGACGGTCCAGATTCATGTCAGGGTTTTCATGGTGGACTTACCCGATCTCCTGTCCACGGGAATGTCGATATGTCGATTCCCGATGCCTCGATATCCCGATATGTGTCGGGACTTTCCTCATGACTTTTCTCCTCCTATTCACGAGCTTAACTCCCTCGCAACTCTCTGCAGATCCGACGGCTGTCAGGTCTCTGGATCAAGATTCAATGGTCCAGATCTGTTCTTCCTATGTGCTTACTCCAGAGGCTAAAATCTAAGTATATTTACCCGATTTGACGGTTGATGGGTATCTGAGTGAGATCCGACAACTGATGATCTCCTCTTCTGTGCACTTCTCCTACTCCTTCTTGGACGTAGAAACCAACGATCTAGATATTCTTTCTTGAGCCGATCTAATGGCTACTGTGCTCCCTCCTGAGCTTACGCACTTTCTTCTTGCACTTGGAAGAATTCCAAGTTCCTCAAAGGCCTCGACCTTTGCTCTCTTTCCTCCTGCGAGCTCTCGACTTTAAGCATCGCTTGCGTTCTCCACGACACTGTTCCTCCTGAGCTTTTCTCCTAGAATCCCCAAGGGATTCTTTGACTTCTGCATGCCTACAGATTCTTCTCGCACACACAGTGTTGTCTCTCCTGAGCTTGTCAAGCACTCAGACCCCTAAGGGATTTTTTCCTCTTTCTTCTCCCGCAGATGGAGAAATATAGATTCCCTCCTGGCTATCCCTCTGCTCAAGCAACCTCTTGCTGAGTCTGCAGGGTGTTCAACAACCCTATGAATATCCCTCAGTGTATTCTTCCTTCAAAAATAGAACTCAAAGAGTTCTCTTCTCTTCTATGTGACTATCTGCACACCTACTCAATGCCCACCTGGCAGAGTATCTACTCCCAGAACTTTCAGTAGTTCTATACTCTTTTTTGCACCTATGCACCTGCTCAATGCCCACTTTGTAGAGCTTCACAAAATCCTCAGTGATTATGGTCCTCACTAAAATTCTCAACAGAAGTCTTCCATTATGCACTCCTTGCACCTACTCAATTCCCATCTGGCAGAGCTTCAAAGAATACTTAGTGATCCTAGTCCTCCTTAAGAACTCACAGCAGAGTTCTTTCTCAATGCGCCACTATGCATATGCTCAATGACCACCTGGAAAAGCTTCACAAAACTCCCCAGAGATTCTGTCTGCAACTGTGTCTCTCCTACACAGCCTTGCCTCCAAGGTGTTGAACAACCCTGAGGTATTACCTCAGTTGTTGACTCCAGTTCTTATGCCGCAGCATGTCCTTGTCTGAACCCACATAATTCAGAAGTGAAACCTCAATGCATGGCTATCAGAACCCATAATGTTATGTCACACCCTCCTGGTATGAAGCCTCAAAGACCTTCACCTGAAATCAGACACACTCCTGCAAATGAAAACCTACAACATACATCTACAACACATATGAACACTCACAGACATTCATTCAACACAGAATCCATGTAGGAAAAACTGCTTCTCTTTATATTAAAATGGCAAATGCCTGTTTTTACAAGGGTGTTCTAGAGCTCTCTCTCGCTCTCCTCTTACAACCACTACAACCCTCTCAAAATGAGATGCAAAATCTCTTTTACCTGAGCGGGCTCTTCGAGCGCTTCCCGCCAACCTACCTACCCTATTCAATTACAATGAATAGTTGTCTAGTCCAAAATCTAATCTATATCTCAGCCTTACAAATATTAAAGGCCTACCTTATCTACAGCCTGTGTAAAGGCATGGCTTCACAACTCAAAAGCTTAAACATTTAATTACATTGAATTCAAACTTTAAATGAGGTTGTGCCTCTCTTCACCACGCGATTTGAATTCGCTAACGTGGTTGGCTGGATGGCTGGCTGACGTGGAGAGATGCTCCTACATCATACTCCTCAGCTACAAAATTCATGATCTCTTGCTCATGAGCTTCCCATCTCTCAGCTTTGGAAATCCTCTTGTATCCCAAATCAACCTCTGGAGTTGTTCATCTGCTCCATCTCCCTGTTGTTGCTGTTGCTTCTTCTGCTGTTGTGCTGCTACTTCTTCCTTTCTTCTCAGCTGCTCCTCGCTGGCAGTATCTACTGACCTCAACATCAACCTTCTAATCTCCTCGATCGTTGCATCCAGTTGCTCTAGTGGCTGGTCCTGTTTTTGCAGTCTCCCCAGCTGCAAAAATTTTCTGCAATTGGGTAGATCATTGTGATCTCCCACGCCTTCTTCTTTATCTTCATCTGTGGCCTCAAGTTTCCACTCTGCTACAAACTTTATCTCTACAGTCTCTTCCTGACTGACTTTCTCTTCAGTCACCTTCTCTGACAGCTCAACTTCTGTCAGTTCTCTTGCTAGCCCTGGATTGTTCAGCCAATCCTCCAGCATCTCTAGCTCCATCTCCCATCGAGTGATAAATCTACCTACCTGCTCTTTGGCTTCCTTTGTTGCTAGATTCAGTGCTGCAATTTTATTTTCTTCTGCTTCCTCAGTTTTCTGGCTGAAAGCATTGAGCCATTCCTCAGAATGCTCATCCTCCCTTTATGCTTGGGCAGCTTCCAAAGTCTGCTCCACTACCTTCATGACAGTCTCAGTTGGCTATCCTTCTTCTATTATTGCTGCATCAACATTTGCAACATAGACTTCGACCTCCTCTTGGGAAAATGGTAGGAACATTTCGATTCCCCCAATCATTAGAAGGTCCATCAGATCCTCCCCTTCTGTCAACTGCATCTGCTGACCCAACTCTATCTTTGAGCTCACCTGCTTTGTCAGCTCTTCTGGCTGATTCGAACTCATCTTCTCATCCCTACCCACCTGGCAATATGGGATGCTTCCACTGTCCTCCTGGCAGATTATGAGATCAACCGATCCCATCTTCATCAACACTCCTTGCTGAATTGAACTCACCTCCGAGTCCATGAGACCTTTAGACAGTCTCAAATGCTCATCTCTGCCCACCTGGCAATATGATATGTTTTCACTGCCCTCCTGGTAGTCATTGAGATCCCGCAGTTCTCATACCATTGCCCAGCTGGCAATGTGAAATTCCCTGGCTATCCTCATGACAGTCTCTGAGATCTCACAGTGATCTCAACTCGTTTCCCACCTGGCAAACTAGAATTTCCTTTCTCCCCTCCTGGTAGTTCTTGAGATCTTCATTCAATCCCAATTCACTGAGATCTCTCCCAATCTCCGGTTCACATATCTGAACCATCTCCTCAGGTCTATCAAGATTTTTGGTATGCCTCAACCATCCTCTTAATAGCCTCTACTGTCTTTTGACCATCAAATCCTTGACTGGCCATTTTGCTTTTGGTTTCTTCATGGGCCATTCATATACCCATCTTGGCTTGGATTTCTGTTGCATCTGCAATGCAAGATTTTCTATTTCTCTCTTTATATCAGCGAGCTCTTCATCTATATCTTTTTGGCTCCATAGCTCTGATTTTTTCCTTCCATCATACCTATGGCCTTCAATAGCCATGTTGTTGTCTCTGTCTGCTCTCCTAGCAAACCTGCTACTGTCACTCTGCAACCCTGAGTGTCCTAGCTTCATCCTCCTACAATCTCCCTGAATGTCTTCTTGATTGCTGCCTACCTGCAACCAATCACCACAGAGTATCCAACGCTCTGTCTTCTTCCTCTACTTGAAATATACAAACAGAGTTATATCTTTGATACCACTTGATGCACTGTATCAGAGTACTCTTTTATCTCCTTCTGCCTCCTCCTACCTAAAATATACAAGCAAGAATCAAGCTCTGATACCACTTGACGTGTATCCGAGTGCTCTTTACCTCTTATGCTTCTCTTGCCTGAAATATACAGACAAGAATCAGGCTCTGATGCCACTTGATGCAGGCGCGACGTACCTCTGCATCGACAAAGGCCTCGCCCACTCAAAGGATCGTTCAAATATACATTCTGAGCCGAAGCAGCTCTTTGGATCCCCACTGGAATCTCTGGTAACAACCCGATCCACAGGTCCTTCTTACCCTGTCACGGCCCACTGCACGACGATGAAAAAATTCCCCATAGGGAATGTAATATCAGGTTTCAGGGTTTCATGATCCCCGACGTTAAGAGTTCTTTACCTCTTGAATCCTTTCTCTCTGATGAGTATATTTACCGATACGTTCTTTTACGTGTCAGCTCCCCTGGCTAGACTCCTGGCCCATATGACCAGAATTCATAAGACCGTAGCCTTATCTTCTTTCAGGATTTTGAACTTCAAAACCTGATGCGCTCTAAATTTCGTTAGCCCTCTAGGCTAAACTCGTGGTCCACATGACCTCCCTTCATATGGCTGATGTCAAACCTTTTTATCGGGATTTCAAACCTTTCAATGTCAAAATGTACATGTCCTTAGGACTGGTGATCCCTTGAATCCCAATTCTCCCGCTATACTGACAGCTGGCCCCCACAATGGAGCTTCACACTTTATCGGGGTATCGCATTTCATGATTCTGAAATGTCTGGACTTTTGTCCACAGGATTCCCGATATCCCGATTCCAGATATGTCGATAGATGACCTCCTTTCGGGACTTTCCCCGATGGCTCTGATTACTGCGGCGCATCCTCCTCCGATGGACGGTCCTGATTGCCTCTCGTGATTTTGAGACTTCTGATGTCCCGACTCTTTCAACCTCGAGAGCTCTAATTTCCCAAGTGTCGTTATCCCGATGTCTCATGCCCAGATCTCTAAAATGGATGATCGCGTGACATGCGTCCTCTCTCAGACAGATGGCCCAGATTCATTTCAGGGTTTTCAAGGTGGACTTACCTGATCTCCTATCCACGGTAATGTCGATATGTCGATTCCCGACACTCCCTCGGGACTTTTCTCCTCCTGTTCACGAGGTTAAATCCCTCGCAACTCTCTGCAGATCCGATGGCTGTCGGGTCTCTGGATCAAGATTCAATGGTCCAGATTCATTCTTCCTATGCACTTACTCCAGAGGCTAAAATTCGAGCATCTTTACCCGATCCGACAGCTGACGGGTATCTGAGTGAGATCCGACGACTGACGATCTCCTCTTCTGTGCCCTTCTCCTGCTCCTTCTTGGACATAGAAACCAACAGTTCAGATCTCCTTTCTCTAGCTGATCTGATGGCTGTTGTGCTCCCTCCTAAGCTTACGCACTTTCTTCCTGCACCTGGAAGAATTCCAAGTTTTTCAAAGGCCTCAACCTTTTCTCTGTTTCTTCTTGTGAGCTCTCGAATTTAAGCCTTGCTTGTGTTCTCCACGACGTTGTTCCTCCTAAGCTTTGCTCCTGGAATCCCNATGCACCTGGAAGAATTCCAAGTTTTTCAAAGGCCTCAACCTTTTCTCTGTTTCTTCTTGTGAGCTCTCGAATTTAAGCCTTGCTTGTGTTCTCCACGACGTTGTTCCTCCTAAGCTTTGCTCCTGGAATCCCCAAGGGATTCTTTGACTTCTGTGCCCCTACAGAGTCTTCTCGCACACACAGTGTTGTCTCTCCTAATCTTGTCAAAAACTCAGACCCCTAAGGGATTTTGTCCTCTTTCGTCTCCTGCAGATGGAGAAATATGGATGCCCTCCTAGCTATCCCTCTGCTCAAGCAACCTCTTGCTGAGTCTGCAGGGTGTTCAACAACCCTGTGAAGATCCCTCAGTGGATTCTTCCCTCAAAATACATAAATGAAAGAGTTATATTCTCTTCTCTGTGCCTATCTTCACACCTACTCAATGCCCACCTGGCAGAGTATCTACTCCCAGAACTTTCAGCAGTTATGTACTCTTCTGTGCACCTATGCACCTGCTCAATGCCCACTTGGCAGAGCTTCACATAAGCCTCAATGATTTTGGTCCTCCCTGAACTTCTCAACAGAAGTCTTCCATTGTGCACTCCTTGCACCTGCTCAATGCCCACCTGGTAGAGCTTCACAGAATCCTCAGTGATCTTGGTCCTCCTTAAGAACTCACAGCAGAGTTCTTTCTCAATGTGCCACTGTGCATATGCTCAATGCCCACCTGGCAAAGCTTCACAGAACTCCCTAGAGATTCTTTCTGCAACTTTGTCTCTCATACACAGCCTTGCCTCCAAGGTGTTTAGCAACCCTGAGGTCTTCCCTCAGTTGTTGACTCCAATTCTTGTGCCGCAACACGTTCTTTTCTGAACCTGCAGAATTCAGAAGTGCAACCTCTCTGCACGACTATCAGAACCTGTAGAGTTCTGTCGCACCCTCCTGGTATGAAGCCTCAAATACCTTCACCTGAAATCAGACACACTCCTACAAATGAAAACCTACAGTATACATCTACAACACATATGAACACTCACAGACATTCATTCAACATAGAATCCATGCAGGAAAAACTGCTTCTATTTATATTAAAATGGAAAATGCCTGTTTTTACAAGGGTGTTCTCGAGCTCTCTCTGGCTCTCCTCTTACAACCACTACAACCCTCTCAAAATGAGATATGAAATCTCTTTTACCTGAGGGGGCTCTTTGAGCGCTTCCCTCCAACCTACCTACCCTATTTAATTACAATGAATAGATGTCTAGTCCAGAATCTGATCTAGATCTCATCATTACAAATATTAAAGGCCTGCCTTATCTACAGCCTAAGTAAAGGCACGGCTTCAGATCTCACCAGCTTAAACATTTAATTACATTGAATTCAGAATTTAAATGAGGTTGCACCTCTCTTCACCACGTGATTTGAATTCACTAATGTGGCTGGTTGTGTGACATGGAGAGATGCTCTTGCATCAGAAGGGGATTTAAACTTCAAATCACAGAAGACAAGGATTGACCTCATCCTTTCCAAGAATAAATTCCTAGATATCATGAAAGGGAATCTCATGGAACCAAAGTTTGAAGAAAGAGAAGAGAAGGAACCTCAGAATGTCGCAACACTGGAGAAGTTCAAGGATAATGAAATTAATGCTATGGTTATCATAGTGGACTCTATAAAGGATTACTTGATACCCTACATCTCTCATATTGACTCATCCAAGAAGACGTATGATGCCCTAACAAACCTTTTCTCAATCAGAAATATTGGACAAGTGATGAGTCTGAAGAATAAAATTTGTGACACAAAGATGACAAAGGATGACACCATAGCTTCATACTTTGTGAATATTTCTTAGTTGATATATCAGCTACAAGCTATTGAAGAAGCCATCCCAGAAAAGGAATTTTTGAACATAGAAATCAATGGTATGTCTAGATCATGTGATGCATTTGTTGCAAGTATGAATACAAGGAAGGAGTTTCCAACATTAAAATAACTTTGGACATGTTGTGCACAACAAGAGAAAAGGTTAAAATCCAAGGGAAAAAACTCATAAGGAAGAATATTCTCAGTCCTTTGCAACAAAGTTTAAAAGACATGGAGGTAAGAAAATATATGATTCAAGAAATAAGTTCAAGAGGGATATGCCAAAGGTACAATTCTTTGAATTCCATGATTATTTCCACTGAAAAAGGAATTTTCCTAAACTAACAAGGATGAGAAAAGAGAGACATCACACATCAACTACCAATGATGAAGAACCCTCAAAAAAGGAAAAGCACGATGAGACAAATTTCTTCTATTACTCAGCCCTTACTGGAACCATTCAATATAACATGTGGCTGATTGATGATATATCTTCAAGGCATATAACATGTGACTGTAGGAATTTATCAATCATGAAGGAGAATGAGACACTTCATATAGTGGAGCTTGGAGAAAATAAATCTTATGCAATCAAGGGAATTGGACAAGCTACTATCAAAATGGAATTAGGTAACTATATCCATCTTAGGAATTTTTTATATGTTCTTGGTTTGAAAATGAATCTAGTATCTATTTCCTGTTTGGAAGAGAAATGAGATAGAGTATCATTTCTGGATGGAAACGTTCTTGTATGGTATAAAGACTCCAAGATAGAAAATGCTAAAGTTATTGCAGCCCATGAAGGAAGATTATATAAACTCCTAGGTTAGAATACTCAAGTCTTAGTACATTATGAAATCAACCCTAGTAAATTATGGCATAGAAGGTATTCTCACATTCACTATCAATCCTTTCCATCCATGAAACACATGGTTGTAGGCATACCAAAATTACAGTTAGTACATGAAGGTGTGTGCAGAGGATGTGCACTTGGGAATAAAATTAAGAGACATTTCCCAAGCAGTGAGAATAGATCCAAATGCATATTAGACCTAATACATTCATATGTATGTGTACCTATTCTAGTCAAGTATCTAGGAGGATCTCTCTACCATGTAAGGTTATGATTTCTCAAGAAATGCATGGTTGTATCTGTTAAAGAATAAGGATCAAGTATATAGAAAATTCCAATAATTCAGGGATGAAGTAGAGAACCTAACAGAAA
>JASDQU010751223.1:17823-31373 GCA_032191745.1 Picea mariana | reverse complement strand
TAAAAAATATACAAAAATTTCCCTCGGCACATAAGTGGTCCATCCTAAGCTAAGAACGGGGCTTGTTGGCCCTGCCATAGTGAATAATGGCATTTTCCAAACACCGGAAGAGCTAGACCTAGGTCCATGGCACCCCAACTATGTGAGGTTGTATTGATGGCAGGAGATCCTCGATCTCGGCCATAGGGACTGCATGAGTGAGCGCAGTGAGGTTCCGCTCCACCCGTATCAAAACTCTCTCAACCTCTCCAGTTGGAGGTCCCCCTACTACTGTTGTTGGTGCGATGACTGTAGCTAGTACTACCAATGGTCGAGGACGCCGCCTAGTCCTCGAGAAATCTATTGGATGCACTAGTCCCACATCTGTACATAAACAGATACATAGTTGTCAGATACTCTGATTCACATAAAAATGATATATATAAAAAGAAACAAAAAATTAAATAACATTAAAAACAAACATACGTATCTCTCCTCTCTCATCTCCAGGAGGTATGGGCATGTCCGGATCCCTGGAAAAGTAGATCCCAACGTAAGGGTAGTCCTCTATTACCGGAATCTTATGTTCCCACTAGTCAAAAAATGTATCATCGAAGGAATCTATGGTCCTTCCTCCCCCCTGTTGCGGCAACAATGCTACCCATCTACACACTACTGGGAGCAAGGTCACATGCCCCTACATTATCTTTCGTGGATTGAGACTGGGTACCCTCTCAAAGAAGAACGAGCACAAAATAGTCCCAAATACAAAGTTTTTATTACTCCTCCCATGAAACTCGGTGAGTTGTCTCTTCATTCAGTCTAGCATGGTCGTGCTCCAGTCAAACAATCATGCATTTAAGAACTGCACTGCACAATGCATGTGCACCCGGGAGGTCTGATGTAAGGCCGTGGATCCAGTGATCTGGCCAATATGTAAAACTATCACTTTCAGTGATAGGTTGGTAATCTTGTGGATTGGCACCTGATAACCTACTTTCTCAGTGTCGGCCTCGCAATATAGTCCGATCATCTTGGCGATGTTATGAGGCCTGGGGGGGAAATCACGCATGTTGACTGGTTCACCTCTCCTCGAGAGGATAGTTAGAAAGTAAATGTCTTTAGTCATTGGAATCAATGACTGACCCTCAAGCATGAACGCCTATGCGTCGGGGTGCCAGTAGTCCACCAAGGCATTTAGCATCCTGGGTTGTGCCCTCATGAATGGACATCGAAAGAACTTCCACAACCCACATTGTCTCAATGCATCTATAGTTGTAGGGTCCTCATCGACCAATATATCTATGTCTTTGTGCTCCCTCTCTCTCCAATGGACATACATCCTGTCAAATGACAAGTTCATGGAGGAAGTTAGCTCTTTCATTTTAATTTTTTTACCTTTCTGAGGGTGTACGCGGGTTTTCTGGGACACAGTCGCATATGCACGTGGGCAGATTGTTTTCTTCCCGCAGGCATACATGGGTTGTCCTTGGACAGCCCGTGTACATGTAAGGATGCTCATTTTTAAAGGGGCACGCCCCCCAAAAACTAAAATAAATGAAGAAAGGAAGTTTTAAATGCAAGAGGGGTTGATTTGTACTTACTTGGTCTGAGCGGAAGTTCGTTTCATCCTCTGAAGCTCCCGGAATCAACTCTTTTAGAAACATGTTATTTTTGGCTTTTTGGTTAATTCTTAATTTGCAATGGTGATAATGAGATGCCAACTTCTATTTATAGACTTTTTTGGCCCTTTTTTCCACTTTTTGAACCCTTTTGTCGCTTTTTCTGGCTTTAAAATCATTTAACATGGTTCTTGATTTTCTCACTGGATGTTACGATACACTTCACTTTTGGTTTGGAAAAATTTTTGGGAGATGGGTCACTTTTAAAGGTACTTTGGTAAAATTCATTTTTCCAAATTTTTTCATTTGAGTTAGGATTCCACTGAAGATGATAGGATTGTTTAAAGGAAATATTATAACCCTATGTGGATGAGTTACTAGTGTACCTATGATTTCCCATGGAACATCGACTGAAGAAGAATTTTAGGTCATTAAGTTTGTTGGGAACAATGACCCTTTTGCACTCTTGTTAGGAAATCCCTGGTTTGAGAAAGATCAGATCAGAAGGAAAGCAAAGGAAGAAGCTACAGAACAAAAAAAGAAAGAATTAATGGATTTCATAGCCAAGAAAATAGAGAAACTAATACAAGAACAAGAGGACAAGTCGAAGAAACAAAAGGCAAGAGAGTTAGCTGTCGAAGTTGAAATAACACAAGAAGGCTTACAAAACCTGTCCATGTAGGAGAGAAGCACATCCACCCCAAAAATAGTAAGAGAAGAAGTGTTACCTTTGAACCTTTTGAAAGACCCTCAATAGTACAAAGTTGCTACACTAAGAGAAGATAAGAATCAGAATGGAAAGAGGAACCCATAGGCTCAAATCACAGGAAAGAAGGCCAAAAAGCTTAGTAAGAAGAAAGAAAAGTTAGAAAAAACTGCAGGAAGTTCCATAGGAGACTTCGCAGAAGGCAGGATTGTAGAACTTGAACCTCGCTGGAATAGCATAACAAAATAGAATGGAACTTCGCCACAACGAAGCTATATGACAGTTAGAGGTGTCCCGACCATTAGCATGATGCTCTGGAACATTTAGAAACATATTTATTGACGGAAATATTGCCATTGGATCGTTGAGACTACACCATAACGGATGGATTCATATTGATTAAGGCACATCGACCCGTTGAAGGAATCCGTTACGACGTTGCTTATTTAATATGTTGAATGTCGCACTGGGACCACTTTTGAAAACTAAGATATTCGAGCTAGAAGATAAGTGATTGCATACCACATTATGTTGTCTAATACCTCGCCATTGATTCGGTTACCTTGAGTGTCCATTTGCCTAGCCGATTTATTTGATTATGAGTGTGCATGTCGGGCGACCTTAGCACAGTAGAGAAATCTATAGAGGAAATTATGATAGACCTCATGGTTGATAAATTCATGTCTGTAGGTATACAAGCATCATCTATGGGCAGATTGCAAGCATCCCCCTCGACTGGACGTCGATCTATGCCATCCAAAACTATGACCAAGAAAATAAGCAAGCATCTCGACAATATGGAAAACACAAAGCAGATCTTATCGGTCTTGCCTGACTACATCCCACCTCTGGCCGGTGCAGTTAGTCATGAAAATGTCCCACATCATTTCGAGTACATGCTAACCACTGTGTACCTCCCGAAGGGGATACGCGCAGCCAGACCACAGTTGGGACTGATCCCAGATCTCAAGATCAGTGATTTCAACCTTGGAGACTGAAATAATTATGCAATGCTCGCTCTACATCGATACCTAACCAAGATGACTGGGAAGAAGCCCAAGATAGTTCCCCAGCCATGGATTAAAGAGATTGCGTGATCAACGATCCTAAACGTAATGAAGATCCCCCACTTTAGCAGAAATCAAGAGGTTAACGCATGCCTTAAAATATTCTTGTCATGCTACCATGGCAGGTATCTCTGGTTAGATAGGCATGTGACTATGGATCTGACATTGATCCACCTGATCACTAGATTGAGTGTGTAGGGACGGGACCCTCAACAATTCTACCTAGGGAAGGCTATAGATTGCTCCCTGGAACAACGGATCAAGGAGACCTATGGCGATGTGGAGAAGGGGAAGCGAGGCTACAAGGTAGCCTCCATTCAGGATGTTGCAATTCGCATAGATTTTCAGTCGATCATTGGCAAGATCGTCAAAAAGAACTGGCCGACACAAGTCACAGGGTTCGTATTCAACCTCGCAGGGAAGTGCATCGAAGGAATGCAGATGAACTAGGCGAGATACCTCATCAACGAGTTGGAGAAGGACTGTCGTGAAGCACGTGACCAAGGCTACGAATTTCACTTCAGTTGTTAGTTGATTCTCATTGCATTTGTCACTTGGGAGATGTTGGAGGGAGAATAATTCCCATAAATTGATCCATCGGATCCATTGGCCATGAGGTTCACCACCTTGTCGTATACGAGTGATATGGTGAAGCAATGGAAATCAAATGCGGTGTTCCACACTTACTACCTACAACTCAAGCGCTCCATTGAATCATTCCCCCGAATGACCCTGAACACCTTGCATACATACAGGCTGCTATAAAAGTTCCACATAGACCGACACTTCATCTACATCACTACGCGTAGGGATGAAAGTAAAGAGGAGTTGTAGTTGTGCTACAAATTAACTAATGAAGACATGGAAGAGATAACCAAGGAATAACCAACTGAGTTACTTGTACCAGTTGGAGATGCAGAATTCTCCAACCTTGATATCATCGGAAGTCCTTTGGTCACCCGAACTGAGTATGATGGATAGAGAATCGCAAAGAAAAAGAAGAAAAAGGAAGAAGTGCAGGACATAGATAGTGTGTCGGAGGAAACTGTGCCTGACTAACCTAGAGGAGGAGGAGGCAACAAAGTAAGCCAAGAGGAGGAAGGGGAGCAATAGAATCAAGAAAAGGGTGAAGTGACACCACCAAAGGATCCCCTTACAGAGGCCAAGATGTCAAAGAAAAGGAAGGTTTCTCCGAAGAAGCCCTCAGCGCAGAAGAAGTCCCAAGCCAATAAGCCTCAGTCACAGAATGTGATCATAGTGGATGACATCGAGCTCATCATCAAAACCATCGAGGATGCTTCAGAAGACATCTTGCAGAGACATGAAGTGAAGCATGAAACATTGTATGAAAAAATAGAGAAGGAGCTCAGAGACATCCAGCAAGTTGTCCAGTCGAGTCGCGCAATGTCTACTACGCCATCCTCAATAGAAAATATAGAATTGAGGGATGATCCCACCCAATTACGCAGATTAGCAGATGCAACAGAGGCTCAACTTCATCAAGTCCAAGAAGAAAAAGAGCAGGCCACAGAGGCCTTAAGGCAATAAAAAGAGGAGGTCCTAGCCAACTTTGAGTTGGGCAATAGGAGAAAAGTGAAACTCAAGCAAAGTTCGAGTGGAACAATGTGAAGATACATGAAGAAAAATACCAACTAATCGCAGAACATATTGCGATCAAAGAGGCTATGACTAGAGCACTTCGCTCTGTGTCGGTCTTGACACAGGAGGAACCAGAGTCAATGGAGATGCAAGGGGGGAATCTCGTTGAATCCATTCAACAACTTCAATAAAGAGTAGCAGAGATAGAAATCCAAGCAATACCTAGAACTCCACAAGAAGTGTGAGATCAAAGGGAAGAAACTACCAGGAATGCAGTAGAAAGAATCAGGGCGTTGGCCTTGGAATGTAAGAAACTAAGTGATCGAAATGTGCATATCTATGAGAGCCTTGTAGAATACCTGGAGCTGAGGACATTGGAGGAACAAATACAGGAGGTGAAGCAACATGCGTCGACTGTGAAAGCGCAGATGAAGCTGCTTACTGTAGTGGAGAAGATGAAGAGGTCACAAGAGCAGTGTGTAGTTCATTAATAGGTCACTGCCATCTAGAGAAGAGCTATGGAGGTCACACAGAGACTCCAAATGGTGCAGGATGAAACCTGCACACTTTTTGAAGAGATCAAGGGACAAGGCTCACATTTGGAACAAGTGGTCGCAACAATGGAACAGTGCCTAGAAGGGCCTTTCACTAAGAAAGTAATTCAAGAGTTCACCAAGCAAGAGGCTCTAGTGAAGTAGCAAGTCGAGGCATCTCGAGCTAAGCTCGAGGCCTTCGAAGCGGTATTACCCAGATCAGAGTGACTCAGGACGAGTCACATGTGAGTGTTGGGGGTTTGTTATCCCTCGACCAAGTTTTGTGGAAACATTGGTCATGTTTGACCCTTTTTGGGACTTCGATAGTCTGGTTGAAGACAGAGTGCCCAGGTGAAGCGAAGATCGTGGGATCTCTCCCTTTTTGTAGGATTTTTGGGTTTTAGGGTTTATGTAATGGGTATGGGATGTCAGTCCACAGTTTTACTCATGCTTAGGCCTTTTGTAATGTATAAATAAGTAGCTAAGTGATGTAAGAGGTAGTACTTGTAATTGGCTTAGTGCATGACTAATTGGCTTTGTGCAATAAGACGTTTTAAGGCTTGCAGAGCTAAGTGCAAGTGATTGTAAGAGGCTTTGTGCTATACAAGAGTTGGGTTTGTGCCTGGACCTAATTTGGGGAAGGAGGATCTAGCGAGGTGAGCAAAAATATCCTATCCCTTGGTGGAGTTGTCTCTGTGGCTTTGTGCACAGAAGCAGAGGAATGTATGAAGCTTGAATACTAATAAATAAGAGAAGAATAAGTTGTTGGATGTAGCCCCACACTGGGGTGAACCACATATATCCTGTGTTGTTGTGCTTGGTGCAATGTTGTTCATGATGTTTATGTATCTATTTTCTTAGTGCACTGTTCTTGATGTATGATAGGTATATCCATTGATGCTTAGTGCTTTATATATGAATAAATGCTAGATCTTCTATAATGCTATGTGCTAAATGATTAGATGTGATTAATCTTGATTACTACTGCGTTGATCTGTAGTAAGGGTTAATCTGCGATGTGAATAAGGATCATAAATTAATGCATATTGTTGGCTAAGTGATCTATTAAAGTGTTTTAATCATAGATCTGTGTCCCATATACATTGTAGACACTTGATTCCTGCAACCCCCCCTTCCTCTACCTTGGGTGAGACTTCATCTGCTTCACAGGTGTTGCTGAAAGGGCTGGTAGTTAGGGTTTTGTTGGTGCATTGTTGAAGCGTTGAACCTTGGGTCTACCCCTATTCCAACACTAAGTTTTGAATATCTTGAAGTTGTTGCTCGAGCTTTGAAGGCCTCATCTCCAGCCATCAAGCGTCTTTGGCTTCTTGAAGATGGATACTATACATGTATATCTTTGATTTTGAGATGTAGATCTATTGTGTATTTCTCTCTGCTACACTTTATATAGTTATATGGCATGGATATTTAGTGTATTTGATTGGAAACCATGATTTATTTCATCCCGAGCATGGGTATGCCCACCTCCATGAGACAATCATTATTTTTGTAGATGGCACCTCTCGAACTCTAGTCCCAGGCTCACTCACTTCATACGTTGGTAAATATTTGTAATGTATTTAGGCCATCAGATGATATTATGACCTCACACATTAGGGGGCATCTTTTATAACCCTAAACTTCACCATACATGCATACCTGGCATCAGGCCCTCTTACTTGCTATTTTTTCCAAGCCATCACTGAGCGACTCTTCTTAAAAACACTATTTTTGAAGATGTATGTGCCTTGCACCATTACTTCTTGCATATGTATGATAGATGCACCATTACTTCCCTCATACGTACGCTATTTTCACCACTACATCCCACTTATACTCGCAAAATTTTTAAAAATTAAAAAGTTGCGAGGAATTCGTTGAGATTGCGGGCTATTGGGTAGTTTTCCAACTATCCCACCGCCTATAGCCCATCACCCAACCGAATAACCATCCTTTTGTCATATAAAAGGAGGGTTTGGGGTCTCATTCCAAAGTGAAGCATAAGAAAAGTGAAACTCTGCCCGTTTCACATCCCCTCCTTGCCCCAAGAATTTGCATCCACCTTGTGAGTTTTGTACTAGAATTCCCTATTCTTGCCTTTTTCCTCCATCATAAGCCTATTCAATTCCCTAGAGAGAGGTTGAGAGGAGAAAGATATGTGAAAGCATAGTTGGATCTTGGTGAAGAGGAGCTTGGACCAGGTTCGAGGAGCATTCATCTATCTTCTTATAAGTAAACTTTGTGATATTAATAAAAGGAATACTTTTTCTGTCTCGAAATATGATGTGTTCAATATTTATGTTTGATTTATGTTTTACGCTGACATCTAACCCACTAATTCATATATGAGATACATGTTTGTAGTTCCTTTCTTTCATGTTTGTGAATGTAGGTCATCCTTGGGAGGAGAATTGTAGGTAGTGGAGAAATCGAACGTGAAAGGATCGACATCGGACGTGGAGTTAAAGGTAGAGTTACCCGATATTTTCAATTTGTATTTTATGCACGAATGTGGGGTATATTCAGGATAGTTATTAAAAAGTAGGAGACTTTTAGACGGTCAGATCTGCCTACATGTTGAACCCTAGTGTAGTCCATAGGGGGGGTTTCCCATTATAGCAACGTCATCATAGTCAACAAGACCATGTCTGTAAGGACACATGGCACATTCAGATGATGACAAGTTTCAAGGTCTAGTTGGCATTTTAGGTATGCGTAAGTCACAAATATAAGTGAGATGTGGAAGCCACTTGGCCAAGTGCCACATCATTAGTGATATCAGCAAGCTACATCACTCTGGGAGTATGTCCTTCAAGGATATCTATTTTCTCCTACCAGCAACTATCTGAAGCGCCAAAGGCCGAAGTTAATGTTGGTTGTTGATCTAAGATCCTTCGGTTTCTCACATGACCGTTAGATCAAACATAGTGGAAGGATAGAGTAAGCATGAGATTTTAACCGAAAGAAAGCAATCATCATAGTATTATGAATTATTTGGTAGGTAAAACTTCAGAGGGATTGACCTATTTCATAGCTCGAGTAGCCCGAAGTCTCGAAGTTACGAATAACTGAATAACCAAAGAGCAAGAGCTTATTTGTGCCTAATATCATGGTCCTAGCTCCTGGACATATGAATATTATTAATCAGGGAGTGTTGATAAACACTCTGACATAATTTTCTTCGGAATAATTAAAAAGATTGCAAAGGGCAGAGTCCTGAAACGCCAAAATCCCAAAATTCCGAAGTAAATGAGAACCATCTTCTCAAACTTCATATTAAGTCACGACCATCAATTTTCTTTAAGGCCAATGATAATCCTGGATCATCCATATAATGGAATATTGAATATTGACCATTCGACTACTAAATAATACAATATATGCACTTCGGAGAAATTTACTACGAGAGGATTGAATGATTGCAAGGGCCAGAAGTCCTGAAGGACGAAGTAACATAGAACCTGATTCCATCCCGTAGTCACATAAAGTAAAATAAAAGCGCCTAGGGATTAACTCTGTTTCCTGTAGGAAACACAAGAAGAACATCATTAATGTAGAATAAAGTGGATTAAGAGCTTGATTTTGATCTGTTGGAGAAATGGAGACAAAAAAGAAGCATGGGAACAAGATAAGGAGTTGATCCATACCTATGATCAACTTATGAGGATGAATCAAGATTAATTAAACTGAGAAACTTACATGATAAATTAATTAATAAGGGAAGAAATTAATTTCTGTTAATGAAAAGATACAATGATTCATTGTCAAAAGACGCAATGATTCAAATTCACACCAATTGAAAGAATATATAAATGAGAAAGAATTGAGAGAAGAAAGCGTCTCTACAATCCAGATCAACATATCAAAATAGAAGCAAAGTCCAAGAAGAAGAACTGTTGATTCCTATGAAGTGAGGGTGGAACGGAGGAGCACATAAGGATTCATATCCTTTACTAAGTAAAGTGTAATTTAAGGGAGTTGATGCTTCCTGGAGTTGGTTCCCTAAATACAAGGGAGTTGGTGCTTCCTAGGGTTGGTGCCCTAAAGATAAGGGAGTTGGTGCTTCCTAGGGTTGGTGCACTAAATATAAGGGAGTTGGTGCTTCCTAGGGTTGGTTCTCTAAAAAGGATTGGTGTCCTTCACTATTCTTCATAAAAACCTTGTAATTCCTATTAATTATATTTATATAATTGATTTTAAATACAAGTCCATTGTTGATCTATTGTGGTAATTAACAAAATATAAAAGTAATTTCTAATTGTTGAAAAAGGGTAATACTGATTCACCCTCCCCCTCTTATTATTCCAATAATTGGTATCAGAGTGGGTTCCTTCAACACAGTATAACAACTGGAAGGTATATCCTAAAGATGAATCAACAAGAGGGAATGTCTAACAAAAAATAACTATTATTCAATGGAGGTGGCTATGCTCTATGGAAAATAAGAATGAAAATCTTCTCGTTGGTTCTTGGTTTTGATATCTGGAAATATATTGTAGATGGTTACACTACACCAACTACTCCAACCACAGATGTTGCAAGTGTTGAGATTTGGGTACCTTGGAAAGTGGTCCCCATGTGCTTATGAGTCTCTAAGAACAAAGGGGGAAGACTATTACCCTTGTAATTTACTTTATGATTATAATTTCACTTTGAATTAGGAGTTTTAAGTCGAAAGTGAAATATGTCACTTAAGTCATAAAGTGACAATTAATTCACAATGTGGGTGAATTAATAGACATAAAGCAACTAAGGAAAGTGGGTTTCCTTAGTGAGATTTTAGGATGAGATCTCACCCATTTATTAGAATTGGCTAGATCTAGTCTAGGCCATTGATATTTTAGGGTTGGCATGAGGAGGCTAAAGAGAGGGTAAAGACATTTTGGAGACTAATTCTTCACTTGTTATTTTTGGAGAAGAGAAGAGGGGCGCATTTCTTGAGGAGAAGGAGGGCGCACTTCATGAGGGTTTGAGTAAGACCCTTGAGAGGTTGAGGAGAATCTTGAAGTTGGTTTGAGCTTGCATGGAGAGCATTTCCATGGATCCATAGCCTTTACTTCTGAGAGGGAGCATGTATATGGAGGAGGGGCGCATCTTGAGGAGGAGGGGTGCATTTATTTTCCTTCATTTTCTCATCGGGAGAGAAGTACTTGTCAGATCAGGATGAGGTCTGATGCATAGGGAGAGGAAATCTTAGGTGTTTGCTTCTGTGGAGACAGACATTCAGTTTATGGCTCAGTTTATTTATGGTGATCATTTCTACTAGGAGAAGGGCTCACATGTTGAGAGGATTGGCAGCTACCTGGTAGCAGATCTGCTTGGAGGATTTAATCTCTGACAGTTTAAGTGGAAAGGTAACACAAGAGACGACATTCTTGTGGAGGGATTTATTCATTGGGTTACTGATGAACTAGGGCGCTTCAGTTTAGTACAGAGGGCAACAAAGGGAGAGGGAGCACCACAACTTCGGCACTTCTTTCTCTGGATCTTGTGGCAAGGCTCGTGAAGAGCTTGCTATGTATACAGGTTCCATTGTATTTCATCACTTTTTGTATCTCTTTGTTTAACCATCATTATATAGACATATATCCCAAACTGGTTTTCCCCGGGGGGGTTTATCCAGGGTCATGTTGACCAAAAATATCTGTTTACAAAAAATCATGTGCTAGTCTTTTAGATCTGTTCATTTTCAGATGTAAATATCTTTAGGTGTGTTGTACTTATTTTAGTATGCATGTGCTAACTTTTGGTTACTAAAACTACATGTTAGAGCACCTAAAATTGGAAGTACAACCGTAACAAATCAGCAAGAATTTTTTGGACTATTGGCTGTCCTAAAACAACAACAAACACTTTACATAACAGTTGAAACTTAGAGCCTAACTGTGGTCAAAGACAAACCCAGTAGGCATGCTTGATAGGACCTGGATTTTTTACATGGTATCAGAGCTGAGCTGGCTGAAATTTTGAGCAGTTAGGACAACATTTTGTTGGCTTTCATATACATCTTCTTGACAGATTTTTGTGGACAGCCACTAAATCATTCAGTGGTTGTTGGAGGGAATATTTTTGTAGAGGACAGTTTGGAAATTTTTGGCACTTGTGGACAACCTCTTTTCACACCTGCATGGACAGGAGTGAGGCTATAGTTTGGATGACCTCTTTTCACACCTAGAGATTAAGAGTGAGGTCATGGATTTTCTTACCTCTTTTCACACCTGTGTTGACAGGAGTGAGGTAATGTTCCTTTGCATTGGGAGCATCAGAGTGAGCATAGTTGGTAGACATGTCAGTATCTTAGATGCATGTGGAGGACAGGCTAGCCAGGGCTAGCAATTGGTCGCCTTGGAAGGCGAGGATGGTCTTTGTCTTAGAGGACCTTGAGATATGGGACATAGTCGAGGCAGTTTTTCCCCCCATTCCTGTCACTACTCCCATATTGGTGGAAGAGTTTAGGAAAAGGAACAACAAGGCAAAGAGGATCATATTTAATGCTATGAGAGATCACATTATTCCCCACTTGACTGGGAAGACTTGTGCATACGAGATGTGGGCATCTTTGTGCAAGTTGTACGAAATCTCTAATGAGAACCGAAAGACGGTTCTTCATGATTGACTTAGGGGAATTCACATGCTCGAGGATGAGATGGTTACTTCATTACTTTGTAGATACACACAGATTAGAGATGAGCTTGCAACCATCGGAGAGGTTGTGAACCCTAACTCTTTGGTGAGGCAAGCTATGAATAGCTTCACCAAACCTTGGGGTCCATTTGTATTGGGCATTGTTTCCAGGGAGTTTATGCCTACATGGGAGAGGATGTGGGATGACTTTGTCCAGGAGGATATTAGGCTTGCAGCCGAGGCTTCTAGACAGTAGCAGCAGCAACAGTAGATAGCTTTTGGTGATGAGGACCTTGCTCTTTGGAAAAAGGGAAAGAAGAAGACCTGTCGTGGAGGTCGACAGGGTCCCAAGTTTGGGGCCCCACCACAGGGAGGAGAGAGCAGAAACAACAATGGGTAGAGGAGAGACATGAGAACAATGAGATGCTTTTCTTGTGGAGAGATGGGTCACTATGCAGGACAGTGTCCCAAGAAGAAGAAGAAGCAACAGGATGGGTCAACAACGACAACAAAGGAGATAGAGTTCAGTGATTGGTTTTCCAGAGAGTGTGCATTCATTTCTACTTTATCTTCTATTAGACCATCCATCATTAGTTGGGGAGACTGAGTTGATGAGGACCGACTGACGCACAATAATGATTCAAAGGGAGATGATACTCAGTGTCCCTAGATAGCTTCAGAGTGGGTGACTGGTCCACCGAGTATAGATACAGTTTCAGAGAATTCGAGTAGATAGAGAGATGGTGCTACAACTTCAGTGCATCAGAGGATGAGGAGGAGGAGCAACAGGGCACCATAGAGGCTTGAGCCTCACATGGCTTATGAGACAGGCAAATCAGGTTCTGGATCCACTTCAGGTGGAGGTGACTTGGAAAGAGGCCAAGTTCATGACTCTTGGTGAGAGACCAAGAGGGGAAGACTCTTGGTGAGATGCCAAGAGTAGTGACTCTTGGTGAGATTCCAGGAGTAGGAGGAAATCCTTGGTGAGAGACCAAGGTGGATATCTTCAGTGTGATGCCGAGATCTAGGTGATCTTGGATAGATGGAGAGTGAGTGCCATTTATAGATCATACAGATTGAGTAGATATGTGATAGAGTCCACTTTCAGTGATTAGGGTACAACCATACTCATTGAGCATATGCCAGACGACAACCATGTCCACTGTAGGAACGGATTGGTGGTGACTAGCACTTTCCTCGGTAAGAGGGAGTGTTGAGATTTGGGTACCTTGGAAAGTGGTCCCCATGTGCTTATGAGTCTCTAAGCATAAAGGGGGGAGACTATTACCCTTGTACTTTACTTTATGATTCTAATTTCACTTTGACTTAGGAGTTTTAAGTAAAAAGTGAAATATGTCACTTAAGTCATAAAGTGACAATTAATTCACAATGTGGGTGAATTAAAGCAACTAAGGAAAGT
>JASDQU010751222.1:137211-148077 GCA_032191745.1 Picea mariana | reverse complement strand
AAAGATAAAATATACGAGGCAAACAAACACGGTGAGGCTATGCTCACTTCACAGTATTAAATGAAGACAGATTACATCCTTATATAGGAAAAGACTCTTATGAGTCGGCTACATGCAAAGCAAAAGACAACTAGACAACTGACTCTTCTAACTGGCGCTTACAACCGGAGCTTATTACTGGTGCTAACAACTAGCTAACATCTCCATTATTTCCAAGTTTTTTAAAGACACCACATTGTCATTTCTCCTCAAATCAATGAGCAGGCGGTCCATTTAAGGTACTGGAGTGCAATTCATTGATTTAAAATATCACTTGGATGCCAATTGCAGGGTATTCAACTTAAAGAATAATATAGTAAATAAGATAAAAAGTTGAATTATCGATTTGTGTGTATCATTTTAATGGTCCTACATGATAAGTCGATATTGAAATTGTAGTGGGTCAATATATTTTAACAGGTGGAGGTGGATTTATATTTGAATTGCAGTGGTGCGTATATTTTTAACAAGTGACGGTTGATTTATAGTGCCTATATATTCATTTGTGAGTGTGAGTGCACAAACTTTAGTGCTAGTTGTGAAGAGAGAAATTTTGTACCGTGGAATTTTTTTTTTGGCTAAAGAGACAATTTTTTATTAAATAAAAAATGGGAACATGAAAACTAAACATTACAAATTTTCTGATTCAAGCTAAATATTACAAATTTTCTGATGCTTTGGCCATTGTAATCAACTTAGTGGTTGAGAGTATTACCATCATATTGTGATAAATTTTGTTTAATTTTTTTGTTAAAGTATTGTGAAGACATATTGGCAAGACTGTAATTTGGAAGAGTATACTTTATAAAATAGGATCATTATTATTTTTTAAAGAATTGAATTTTAGTTGAAAGTTTTATATATTATGTTAAATTAATAAAAATATCATTTTGTGGTAGATGTGTTGTTTATATTAAAATTGTACTGAGGTTTAATCAATATTGTGTAATTTTGTGTATTGTGTTATTTTATATTGGTAGATGTGTTATTGACCTATTCAAATATTGGAATAAGGAGGGCAAATATTCTGTTATGTGTGATGGTGAATTCTTTTGAATACTTGTTCCGGGTCATTTTGTGTTTAGTTTTAACACTAGAATGTACAATTACAATTTGGTATTAGAAAAACACATACATTAAATTAAAAATAAAGGAAGGCCCAAAAAACTTATTATTCAACAAAGTAAGACATCAATTCAATCATACTCAAAGCATGATGCAATCTCATGTAACAATAAAGCTAAGTATTGTGGTGCATTGTTGAACATTCGATGGTAAATGTAATTTTTTCTTAAATTTTCTATGTAAAATTTGTTTCATGTAAGTTTGTTTTCATAAGTTTATTGATCCATATTTTTTACTTCTAGCATATTTTTGTATCAATACTTTTTGTATTCATTGAAGTTAGCAAAATTTCTGTACATTTTTCAAATGGTGGATTTCCAAAAAACCCTTTCAAAATCAAGTAGTTTTTTTTTTTCAATTTGTAAAATTGAAATCAAGAACTGATTGCAATTGGTCATTACATTCAATAGATATACATAAAAGTCAAATCATTGTACAATAGAACTTTACGGGGCATGATCAATAGTATCCGAAACCATGAGGTTGATGACAACAAGCACAAGTGAATGTGACATAAAAGTAAACAAAACAAATGATTTTGACAAAGTTGATGGACAATATCACTAAAATGTTCTCCTTATTAAGAACATTAGTTCGTATAGGTGAAGGAATTTCACTCACAATGCAGAAAAAACTTTACAGAATCATGACATAATCTTCTTTTCTATTTCTGCGTCATGAAAAGAAAGGTGGAGATGCTACAAATTGAATTCCAACACTCGAATGATGAGTTAAGGACAATAAAGAATCAAGAGGTAGTTAAGAAGTCTAAACCAATTCTTTTCAAGCATAATACTTTGTTTTAAATTGATATTTCTCGATATGGACTTAAGAAGATGGAACAATGTACAACAATTTACAGAATTTTGTAAGCCATCCACTATAAAATGAATGTCAGACCTTGGAAAGAATTAGAATTCAATAGGAATATGAAATGATTGGAAGATGAAAATCACATCACGTTTCATATTCCTGACTATTCAACATCAATTCAATTTGTTGGTGTTGGATTTCTTGTTGAAGATTTGAATTGGAAAGATGAAAATTTTCAAGAATTTGATGGAGTTCATGATGTTGTGAATAAATTTGATGGTAAACAAATTAATGAAATTCTTGATTAGTGCCAACACTCTCATCAAGTTGGCCATATGGAAACTAAATGCTTTGACCAAGCTATCTTTATTTTTATGTTGGGAAGAAAAATCATATTTTTAACAAACATCGAAAGGAGAATAAGGTTTGTAAATGAACAATTCATTCTGGTTTGATTGGTTGTTGGTGATGGAATTTAGAATCCAAAATTTTGCAAAAGTATTACTATCAAGTTCGGACATGGGTAAACACATATTTGACTGGAAAAGTTCTAACAATAGATGTATTTCAATGTCTTATACATGATTATTTTGGGAATTCTACTGTAACATTTATCTGCATTTTTGGGGGAAACAAATTAGAAATTCTTATATCAACTCTTTTGGGTACATGTTCATGGCTATTTTATGTCTAGTTTTGACAATAGAATTTACAATTACAACTTGACACTAGGAAAACACACACATGAAATTAAAAATAAAGGAATACATAAAAAACATGATTATTCAACAAAGTAAGACATCAATTCAACAATACACTAAGCATGGTGGAATCTCATGTAACAAGAAAGTTAAGTATTGTGGTGCATTGTTGAACATTCAATGATACACGCAATTTTTTCTTAAATTTTCCATATAAACTTGTTTCATTTCAAGTTTTTTTTCATAATTCTAGTGATCCATATGTTTGAATTCTAGTATATTTTTGGGTGAATAATTTCTTGATTCATTGAATTTAACAAATTGAGCCCACATTTTTGAAAAGGTGGAGTTGGGGGGCATGATCAGTAGTATCTCACACCCAGAGGTTGCTAACCACAAGTGCAAGTGATCGTGACATAAACGTAAACAAAAAGATTGAACGTGACAAAGTTAATGGCGAAGATCACTGAAATGTTTTCCTTATTAAAAACATCATTTGATATAGGGGAAGGAAAATCACTCACAATGCACAATTTTTTTTTACAAAATCATGACAAAATCTTATTACGTATTTGTGAGTAATGAAAAGAAAGGTGGAGATGCTACACATTCGATTCCATCTCTTGAATGATGAGTTAACGACAATGAAGATTCAAGAGGTAGTTATTAATTCTAAACTAGTTCTTGTCCAGCATAATACTTTGTTTGAAATTGATATTTCTCAATACATTCAATTTGTTAGTGTTTGATTTCTTCTCAAAGATTTGATTTGGCAAGATGAAAATTTTCAAGAAGTTAGTGAAGGAATTCACAATGTTTCTAATAAAGTTGATGGAAAACAAATTAATAAAATTATTGATGAGTTCCAAGGCTCTCATCAAATTAGACATATGGAAACTAAATGCTTTGACCTCTATGTTAATTTTCATTTTGGGAAGAAAAATCCAATTTTTAAAAAAACATCGAAAGAAGAAGAAGGTTCATAAATGAACAATTCATTCTGGTTGGATTGGATGTTGGTGATGGAATTTATAAGCCCATATTTTGAATAAGTATTACTATCAAGTGCAGACATGGGTAAACACATATTTGAAGGGAGAAGTTGTAAAAATAGAAGGATTTCAGTCTCGTACAAATGATTATTTTGGGAATTCTATGATAACATTATCTACATTCTCTAGGGAAACAAGATAGAAGTGCTTAGATCAACTCTTATAAACATGTCATGACTCATAGAAAGTCAATTTTTCATTTTCTTAAGAGTGGAAGGATTATTTAAAAAGCACCTATATTCATTAGAGATTTTCTTAGCACACATCCTTGACCTCCAAGCACCCATACTAGCCTAATGGAAAGGAAAGGAAGGACAATTTCATTGAGATAGATAATAGAGTCTTACCTTCCATTGAAGATCAGTGAATCCATGAAAACTCCATCCGTTCCATCCATAGAGACGACCATCATTTTTTCACTAAATCACATAAACCGTAAATTATCATTATCAATTCCCTTGAACTTAAGTGGAAAAAAATCTAATTTGAACTTGCTTTCATATTATGCCAAAGTTGGCAATGACTTGTTGTAGTCTCTCAAAATTGTTTGGACAATATAATACTTGAATAATTTCAATCATTCTTACTTTCCAATACCACCATGACTAGATACCCTAGCCACTTGCTCAACATTATTGGACCTGCAAGCACCCATAAGATCAGTACCCTAATCACAAAAAAGGAAAGAGAAATCCATCTAAGAGAGAGAGAGAGGGAAGAGGCTTACCTTCCATTGAAGATGAAATTGGAGGAGTGAAGCTATAAAAAATCTAGCCATTTCATTCATCGTGAATGTCATAATCTTACCAATAAAAGATACAACCCATTGACATTTATAGGCTTGGACCCCTAAGGAAGTAGAATCCTAATTTACCCCAAATCACATCCACCTATTAGCATGTGAGCCATGAATAAACCAAAATCCCCCAAGATCACCTTGGAAATTATTGAACGGAGCAACATTTGTAACCCCACATGGCATCACAAATATTTGGCCATCTTTCACCCAAAACCATAATTGTTTAATTATTTCACTAGTTAAGATCCAAACCAATTCTACCCTATTCGTAAGTGTGAAGGGAAGAAAATCGGATGTTGAAATCACTTTGGCAGGTGGGGACCTCTATTATTCATGCATGAGTAGTAAAATTTAAAACATTAAGTAAGCGAGGATACTCTAGAGGCTCTCTATTAACTGAAATTTGAACCTTCTTTGAGGGACACCATGAATTATGTGGTGTTTGTTGGTGTTATTTTCCAATACATTGTTATGTTCCAATGCACCCAACTAGTATTACTATAAGCTCACATTAACATCCTTATCTAGTAGCCTACGATAGATATCCTTCAGTAATGTTGGGCCTTTTCCCATTGTTATGTATAGCAAACATCCTACTGTATCGAAATACATATAAATACTTATTCTTTCTATTGTTTCTTTGTCTTATGTTGTGTAGGCTCCTTTATGATCCGTATTAGACACAAATTTACACTTTATTTAATTTGACGCTTTGGAATGGATACTTGACATTATACATGTACTCCATTTCAGTCAGGAATTACCCTTTCTACCAATTTCTCTTCAGTGCACATTAATCCCGTTATCAACAACTCATTCAGAGTCTACTGTATTTGACTCAAACCCCTCTTCACATCTCTTTTGCAGTAGGGATTCTCTCTCGATTCTCTAAAGGTTCTCATGAGAGTCATTGGAAGGATGCAAAGTGAATTCTTATGTACATTTAGGGCACTACCAATTTTGGAATTCAATACACCTCTGGTACTTCTTGGCTTGTGGGATTCACAGTTTCTGATTGGGATTATTCAGATGATTATTAGAAGTCCACATATGATTTTTTTTATCTCCTTTGCTTCGCACCTATTTCTCGGTCTTGCAAGAAGCAATCAATAATTGCATTATCCTAAGAAAAAACTAAGTATCATGGTGACAAATATTAAACCACATAGTTTTATATTGATGGTAATTTATATTGAATATCCTTTCATCTGGATTACTATTGGGCCATTCTGGAACAGTCCTCATTCTATTTATTTGGAAGAAGTGATATGCAGGAGTTTCTTCCCATCTTCTTGTTTGATGATCATACCATTGTCTGTTAGCAGATCTCAGTCTACTTAAATCTCCCATTTCTATAAGCTTTTGCCTGGCTGTAGTAGTAGCAGATTGATGCATTCTACCAAGTACATGCTAGGGAGGAAGTACATTTATATGTGTATTTCTTGAAAAGCTAGGTAGTCCTAATTCAATCTTTTCTGAATGCATGAGCTGCCATGAAGGTATCCAATGTTCTTTGAATGTTTCCCATGGAGTGTTATCATCCATATAATGAGTAACAGGAGCATTTATTTGATCATCAAAGACTTCTACTATTACCATACTCTTTTGGCAGTAAGCAATTTGGACATGTGTTTCAGAGATGAAGGGTAATTCTATTCTTTTAGGAAGATTTTCACCAATGCTTGGTAATGTAATAAAATACCCAAATCTCTAACCCGAACAAATACAAGAACCATGGGGTTCTACTACAGATAAAAAAGGAGTGCCTAGTATGCAATCAATCAGCAATTCTGAAATCTAAAATTTCATTCCCAATGCATATTCTTCAAGTAACAGGATGCCTTTGGGAACTTCAAACTAAAATGAAGTATTTACATTTCCTAGCCCCGTAGCAGAACCAAAACTAGGAAGCCAATATTTTGCATGGATAAGATCTTTAATCAACAAATTTAAATCAGATCCAGTGTCAATAAGTGCAGTCAAGGAGAATATTTGTTGGTTAATTTCTAACTGAACTTTGACATAGTATTTATGATATTTAACAGGCATAATTTTCATACCTGTCATCCCCTGCATTTCTGTTGTTGCTTTCTCCTGAAGTACTATATCAAAGGGAGCATCTTCTAGAGGAGGAGGAATTGATTCTAACCTTTCCTTGATGATTTTAATTTCTTGTCTGGCCCATGAATCAATTTTAAAGCTGAATCCAGCATCTCCTTCCAAATTTTTGACTTTTTCTTTTAATTTAGAAACTTCCTTTTTCAAAGAAACAATTTCTTTGGCTAAGTCTGTAATAGAGGTATTTTGTAACTTGGGTTCTCTGTTAAACTTGATATATGTCTTTGTGCTTTTATCAAAGGAAGCATCTAAGAACAAAGGTTGTCTTTTTGAAGTTTCAGAATTTCTTCCTTTTTGTTCTGTTTTGACAATCTTGATAAAAGTTTCAAGAAGGGAGTTCTTCATATCCCCTTCTGGGAGACCTTTGATCTAGGCAATCATTTGTTCTTCCTGATCTCCTGTGTTTTGGAACATACAAACTTTCATTTTTTCTTGAGGCCTAGTTCTTGCGTCAGAATTAGAATCATCAATGTTGCTTTCACAAGAACAAAAATCTGGATTGCTACAACTGCATTGGTGATTCAAGAAAACTTCTTTGTCTGAGCTATATTCAAACTTAGATGTACTGTCAGAGGTGGAGCAACATCCTTCTCTTAGAAGATGTACTTCTTCTTTAGGCTTGAAGGGATTATAAGTACATGCATTAGTTTCATGATTTTTTGCTCCACATCAGTTACAGTGGGTCTTTAGGGCTAGCTGTCTTTTTTCTTGAGCCTCTTTAGCTTAATGTTCTGAAAATTTTCCTTTTGTTTTACGGGAGGCTTCATTTTCTGGACAATCATGAGCATAATGTCCATTTTTCCGACAAACCCAGTAGACTATTTTCTGTTTTGCTTCATGAGCATGTGTTTTGAGCCTGATATCTCTTGGCTCATAATAATGGGTTTTAGGAACATACTTATATCTAGCCTTATATTTTCTACCCTTTTCTTCCCTGAAGTTTTTTGGTTTCTTTTTTCTTTTTCTGGCTGGATTAGTCAAGTACAACCCATATTGTTCACAGATAGACTTTTGATCAGGGAGATATGAGGATTTGGATACAGAGTGCTGTATTTTCATACTTGTACATAACCCTACTAGGGTTTTTGTCACTAGAGAATATATTTCTCCCCAAGTGTACAATTCATAAGGAAGTTTGAATACTTCCTCCATTTTTAAGTATTCCACAAATTTGCTTGGGAGTGCTGCCAAATAAACTTGTTTCCATAACAAGTTTTTACTTTCTTTAACCTCAAAGATCCTCTGTACCCATTCTTTGTGAAATTGCTCATATTCAGAAATTTTTCTACATTTCATATTCATGAGAACAATTTCATGTTTGTCAGCAATTTCATTTTCCGTTCCACACCAGTGTTCAAGTATCAAAGTAGTGAGAGCACCAATCATATTATTTACTGGAGAGCCATCAGTATGATACACAACATCTCCTTCTTCATCTTTGAGAACTTCTGCTTCCATCTTAGTGATCATCAAAGGAGAAGAAATAACTTCCCACCATTTGATTAGAGTTCCTGTGAAACATTGAATAATGGTTTTGCATGCCTCTACTTCATTTTTTCCCTTCATACACATAATCTTGTAACAAACATACATCTTGTCAATTAATTGTCTAATTTGTGCAATGGACAGATTATCAATGTTCCATTCTTGGAACCAGTCTTCAACAAATTTCCAACTAAATCAGGGGCTGATGGTCTGTTAGAGTGGTGTGGGAGGTCTTCAAAAGAAGGATTTTTTATTGTTACTAAAGAATGTCGGTCTTTAGGGGACTTTGAAGAAGATTCAGGTATTTCTTCTTCAGGGGGAAAATGTAACGGAAATCTTTTGACAATTCCTATCTCAGAAGGCTTATGTACAGGAGATAGAATAGAAATATGTTTACTGGGAAGGATGAAGGAAGTAGGGATAGGTTTTTTAGGTTGACTGGTTTTGCCTTTTATTTCTGTTAAGGAATTTCCCATATGAGAAAAGGCATTTCCTAATCCTTCCATAATCTCTTCATGGTTTCTACTGGATTCACTGGCTCTAAAAGAGATTTCAGACAAAGCAGAATCCATCTTATCTTTAACATCAATGACTTTTTCTTGTATTTGGTCTACAGATCTGACTATAGTATTTGTAGACACTTGTAGATAAAAAATTTGATCTTTCCTGGCATAGTCATTGGTTATGAAAGTATGTGTAGCCATTCCTCTAAGAGCAGTATTTGTTCAGTTTAATTGTTCAGAGACTGACTGGACCCTTTTGTCTATTCTGGACAATTGGATGGCTTCTTCTGATAATAACAAAGGAATTTCTTTTACTTTTTTAGCATTGTCTTCTAGCACAATTCCTTTGAAAGGTGGAAAACTGGAATTTGACTCAACAATACTTCCATCAATGCTCTTCCACTTATGCTTTGGAGGAGAAGATTCTGAGGTTTCTCCTACCATTTCGAATACAATATTTTGTTTAATTTCCTCCATTCAAAGAAGGAAATCCAACTATCTTCTTCAGTCATAAATTTCTGCCATTCTTTTGACAGCCTTAATTTTTCAGAATTTGATGTGGCTATATTGAATTCTTTAGTTTTTGGATTTGTAAACAAATCTCGGTTAAGAATTCTCTTGATCCATTCTTCTGGAATAGATCCTCTCTAGCATCCCTTCATTATTGTATAAAATTTATGAATGTCATCTACAGATGGTCTTAGAATATCACTGGGTAAGGGAGTAGAAAATCTACAGTCAGGGATAACTATATCACATTGTTCAACATATCCTAACCCATACTTTGGAGTACCAGGTGGTCTCATTCCTTTATAAATGTCTTTGATTCTGGGATCCAGTGATTCTATTGAAGGCATGTAGTGTATCATAAAGCATAAATCATTTTCTGAAGTAGATACAGAAGACTCAGAAGTATTATACACAGATCTAACATATGCAAATGAATCCATTATAGTAGATAATACTATTTCTGTATAGAAAAGTAGAGCGTTTAGTCTTATGTCTTCTCGAAAGAAGATTAGATAGGCTCCTGGTCGACTGCTCAGGCAGAAACTAGCAAAATCTTTCAGGAGGTCGCAGTAGTGGAAACTGTGCCTTTAAACAGCCCGAGACTACTGATACGACCTTAGATGTGTCACAAGAGTGGAACTGTTCCTTTAGATAGCCCGAGACTCTTGATACGGCACTGGATTCCTTATGATTACACAAAGGCTTTATATGCAAAATATCTTACACAGAGAAAACAAATAGAGAATAGCTATATCAGATCTAAGAGAGTCTGATATCATACCTGGGTTAAAAAGAAGGTCATGCCTCTGATACCATTTGTAAACTTAGAGGCCTCCTTTGTCAGAGAATGAAGCTTGAAAAATTGGTTGCTTGTCTCATGCGCAATTTCCCTCCACCATCTGGTCTTCTGATTTCTGCTACTTCTGTCAGAACCAATGTCGTCGGTTTAACCGCTTTACTCTTCTTAACTTCTGAGCCATGACCTTATTTTCAACCCGTGTATGATATCAGACTCTCTCTTAGATCTGATATAGCTATTCTCTCTGTGTTTTTCTGTGAGTTCTTGTATAAAGCCTTTTGTGTGACCCATAAGGAATCCAGTGTCGTATCAAGAGTCTCGGGTTGTTTAAAGGCACAATTCCACTCTTGAAACACATCTGAAGCTGTATCAGTAGTCTCGGGTTGTTTAAAGGCACAGTTTCCACTACTGCGACTTCCTGAAATATTTGCTAGTTTCTACCTCAGAAGTCGGCTAGGAGCCTGTCTAATCTTCTTTCGAGAAGGCATAAGACTAAAAGCCCTGCTTTTCTGTGTATAAATAGTATTATCTACTACCAATGGATTCTTCAAAATCTGCTAGAACTGTACATAATACCATAGATTCTATTGTATCTACTTCAGAAAATAATTTTTGCTTTATGATTCATTACATGCCTTCAATAGAATCATTGGACCCGAGAATTAAAGATATTTATAAGGGCATGAGACCACCTGGTACTCCAAAATATGGGTTAGCATATGTTGAACAATGTGAAACAGTTATTCCTGACTGTAGATTTTCTAATCCTATCCCAAATGATATACAAAGACCTTCTGTTGATGAAATACATAAATTTCACACAGTTATGAAAGGATGCCAGCAAGGATCTATTCCTGAAGAATGAATCAAAAGAATGTTGAACTGGGATTTGTTTACAAATCCTGAAACTAAATATTTTAAT